>JAAKBH010000678.1:135000-150696 GCA_019776075.1 Amaranthus palmeri | reverse complement strand
TTCATCAATGGTAGCATCTCGCAAATGTCGAGTTGGCGACGGCTCAAAGAGTATATGGGTGTTCGGTGCTTTTCACCTCGCGTCCCGTTGTAGAACATTTTTTAGAGTTTCATATTCGGTGCTATGGGTCTGGTCCTAGTGGTGGGTTTATTGATGGTGTTGACTTTAGAATAGTTTGGTGTGGTACTGTTCTTATAGATATACTTGTTCTTATAGATTATTACGCATAGCCCGTTCCTATGCTGTTTAGAGCGGCCTGTTATTTTGGCCCTCATTATCAATGGCTTTTTCCCCCGCGGGGTTTTCTATGCCGGCGATGTGGGGTTTCCGGATAACAGTGTTTTATTTTTTTGTTATTAATATAATCTTCCAACTTTTCATATATATATATATATAGATATATATATATATATATATATATATATATATATATATATATATATATATATATATATATATATATATATATATATATATATATATATATATATATATATATATATATTTGGCAAGTAAGTATAATATATATACTGAGCGGACCAAAAACAAAACCTGGCCTGAAATTAACTCAGACCAAGCAAAAAACACCTCAACAAGTTGAGGACCAACCAGACACTACCTACAAAGAAGAAGCTCTCGCATTCTATCTGTACATCTAGAAGATACTCTAAATATGATCTCTCTAGCTATCTGGTTGGGAGTACAATAATGATTATCAAAAATAAAAAAGTTACGCTGCTTCCATATCCCATACATCATCTCCGTCCACAGCATCACTACAGTCTTTGCGCGGTCAGTCTTCTTAGCATTCAGCCACTGCATGGTATCAATCTCATCTTGGATATTACCCCCATTATGGTGAAAGTTTATTCCTTCGAAAACAAGATTCCTGATCTGATGAGCATTCGGGCAGTCAAAAAATAGATGAGCCATCGATTCCCCTTCTTGATGACAAAAGACATAGTCGACTAGACAATCTGCATTCCATTTGCTAACCCGGTCTTTGGTGGCAAGCTTATTTTGGATAGCTAGCCAAGTAATAAACACAGCACTAGGTGTGGCAAGGTTTCACCTCATGATATTCCGCCAAGGCACATTAGGAATCTCTTCTATGAATTTGTTGTAACCTCTGCTGATTGAAAACTTGCCTTTATATAAGAGGGTATCCCAACCTCCAAGCTGAGCAATGAGTTCTCTTTGTTTGATGATTTTCTTGTAGCTCTAGGAAGCGTGATTAGACACACCTACTTCAAGGATATCTCTGTTCTTGATGTAGTAGCTATGGACCCATTTTACCTAAAGGTTCTCCTTGTGTTGCGTGATGTTCTAGAGGTGCTTCAGAAGCGCTGCCTTGTTCCACTTTTTCATATCTCGAAGGTTCATTCCCCCTTTATCATGAGGGAGCACCATTTTCTCCCAAGCAACCGAGGCTTTCCGTGAAATGCCCTCATTCCCAGTCCAAATAAAGGATCTACACACATCTTCGATCATTTTGATGAGCTTTTTAGGCAAGCAGAAGATTTGGGCCCAAAAGTTTTCAATTCCCCGTAGAACACTCCGAACCAGCTGGATTCTCCCGGCATAAGACATAAGCTTTGAAGACCACCAGTGGATGCGACCAATGATTTTGTCATGCAGAGGTCGACAATCGTGGATATTCAGTTTGTTAGAGTGAAGGGGAACTCCAAGATACCTAAAGGGGAAGGTACCAGTTTCCATCTGGAGCTGCTGTTGTATATTGGTTCGAGTAGTGTCAGATATGCCCGTTGTGTACACATTGCTCTTACTGGGATTAGCATGAAGCCCTGAAGCCGAAGAGAATTTCTCAAACCTTGACATCATATCTTTGACAGATTTAGTGTCCCCTCCACAAAACATAAGCAGGTCATCTGCAAACATCAGATGAGTGAGGTTTACCCGTCTGCATCTGGGGTGGTATTTGAAGCGCTCATTATCCTTCAGGTTATGCATGAGCCTCGACAGGTACTCCATACCTATAGCAAAAAGGTAAGGAAAGAGGGGGTCACCTTGTCTAAGCCCTTTCGCAACTTTAAAGGGTTAGAGGGGGGTACCGTTAACCAGGATGGAGAAGGACACCGAGCTCACACATCGCATAATCCACATGACAAACCAAGGGGGGAAGCCCATTTCTTCCATGACACTCTTCAAAAAGTTCCAATCTAGGGAATCATAAGCCTTCTTGAGATAAACTTTAACCATGCAACTTGGCTTGTTATTTTTCCTAGTGTACCCTTTGATGATTTCCGAAGCTAGGAGGATATTATCTGCAATTTGCCTCCCTGGAATGAAGCCAGATTGGGCAAGATCCAAGACTTTGCCAATCACATTCTGAAGTCTCTTGGTTAAGATCCTGGAGATGATTTTATACATAACATTACAGCAAGCTATAGGTCTATAGTCCCCCAAATTATTTGCATAACTCTTCTTGGGTATGAGGGTGAGGGTAGTGCAGTTAAGAGGGCGGAAAAAAGATCCATCTTGAAAGAATTGCTTAATAGCTGTGGTTATGTCTCCTTTGATGATATGCCACGTTGCCTTAAAATATTTTGCGTTGAACCATCTATGCCCGGGGCTTTGCTGTCCTGGAGGCCAAAAACTGCATGCCTAATTTCCTCTTCAGTCACCTCATGAATCAAGTAATGAATATCTGCTGCATTTAGCTGCGGACCCTTGCGCATACTCACTCTATCAATGTCACTGAGGTTTCTATTTGTCGTACCCTGGAGTTTTTTTATAGAATCCCAGAATCTCCTCCTCAATGTCTGCTTGCCTTGTTAGGTGGTTCCCCTCATTATCCCATAACTCGTAGATATCGTTCGAGGCTTGTCACTCTTTAATGGCTGCATGAAAATAGGCTGTACTATCGTCTCCTAGCTTTAGCCAAGAAACTCTAGATTTCTGGTGTAATGCTATGCCCTCAATCTTCCTCCAGTATCTCAAATTCTGTAGAGTGGATTTCTCTTTAGATATGAGATTTGCATTGTTTGGATCACCCTGGAGAGAGGATATATATAAATATAAATATATATATATATATATATATATATATATATATATATATATATATATATATATATATATATATATATATATATATATATATATATATATATATATATATATATATATATATATATATATATATATATATATATATATATATATATATATATTTTTTTTTTTTTTTTTTTTTTGGGAATTTGGGATCATCTTATTAATATGAAAAATACCTCGCACTGAAACTTGGGAAACCCAAACCCGCCGGCATAAAAAACCCCGCGAGGGGAAAAAGCCATTGGAAGAGGGGCCAAGAGTCAGGCCACCCAAAACAGCATAGGGGTGGACTATGCATCATCAAAAGTCAAGAAAACCTCAAAACATAATAGCACCTAATGGTTGAACATCCTCAACCATCAACAAACTCTACAAACACCTGAAAACCTATCAAAGCCAAAAATTACATTACAACACCAAAACCCACATCTCAGGGAACCAACACAAAAATTACAATTAGATCTCATCGATCAACAACTCGAAAGAGGTTTGAAGATGCGCCTCCGATAGGCCCTCAGCCTAGAAGTTCATCAGCCCAAGTTTTGATGCGAATCTTCAAAGTATTGATGAAATTTGATAGCTCAACAGCTCCACCCTCAAATTTGATTTGGTTCCTGTAAAACCATAAAGACCAAATAGTACATGCTAAAATTAAAAACCAAAGGGGCTTACTACACCAATTCGGCTTCAAAGAAGCCCAAGAAAGTGAGAAGGTCACGCACTGATTATGAATAACCCCTGAAACTCCCCACCATTGAAGAACCTGCATCCATACATTCCAAGAAAAATCACATGAAAAAAGGATATGAGAGTTTGACTCCAAAGCAACCAAGCACAATGGGCAATTTGCATTTGTCGCATCTAATAGACCTTTCCCCAAAAGAAAGTCCCCCGTCTTCAATTTGCCAAGACAAGCAAGCCAAAATGTGACCAACGCCCTAGGAGGAGCTTTTACCTTCCAAATAATAGAGGAGATAGGCTTCGGAAGAATAGGAGTATGAGTGCTATATATTCGGTCCATGATATTCTTAATCGGAAAATTATTGCAATCTTTGCCATGCCAACATATGCCATCCGACTTACCCCTCTTAGGTACAATCTGCTCAACCAAGATTTTTAGATTGTTAAACTCCTCAACCTCCCAATCGAAAAGTCTTCTTCTCCATTTAAACTTCCAGAGCCATACATTATGTTGCCATTCCCCCATTTGACTTATATAAGCATTTTTTTGTTCTGAAATTGAGTAGAGACGAGGAAACATATGTTTGATACTTCCAGAAGGTGCCCATTTATCGTGCCAAAAAAGAGTAGAAGTGCCATCTCCAACTTTAGTAATCAAGCCATCTTCAATAACCCCACGAACATTGCAAACTTGCGGTTCGTTGCTCATCAGTGCATCCCACAATCCTCTTTTGATAGAGCCCAACGATTCAGAGGAGGCCATTTGGCTTTCAATGTTATGAATCGATCTAATAATACGTTTCCACAAAACAGCACCAGACTCCGAATACCTCCACCACCATTTGAATAAGAGTACAAGGTTTTTCATCAAAATATTTCCAACACCTAATCCTCCTAACTCCTTTGGGAGTTCAATTGAATCCCAAGCCACTGAAGGTGGTGCAAGCTTTCCTTCTCTAGAAACGCCCCAAAAGAATCTTCTTTGAAGTTTTATGATTTCTTGGGCAATTGACTTTGGCATTCTGAAGATGCTCATGTAATAGATTGGAAGGCTATTTAGAACACTTTTGATTAAAGTAAGTCTGCCGGCTCGAGAAAGTGTCTTTGATTTCCAAGTTTCAAGTCTAGCCTTAATCTTTGATAAAATCGGTTTCCATGCAGAGCATTGATTCATATTATCCCCAAGAGGCAAACCTAAGTATGTAACAGGGCATGTAGAATGTCTACAACAATTCTCCTCAGCTACATCACGAGCCCAGTCATGATCAGAAGAACACCAAGATATTATTTGTGACTTGCTATAATTTAAGCTCAGCCCAGACATAATTGCAAACACATCAAGAATACGAAAGTAATTCGTAATCACATACCTGCTCTTAGGCACAAAGATGAGGGTGTCGTCCGCAAACTGAAGGTGTTTCAAGATAATTCTATCCTTTCCAATTTCAACCCCTTTCACCAAGCTTAACTCTTCCGCCCTCTTCAAGAGACAAACTAGAGCTTCACTCACAATAATGAAGAGATACGGTGACAATGGATCGCCTTGTCGTAAGCCCCTCTCCATCTTAAAAGGTTTGATTGGAGAACCATTAACAATGATCGACATAGATGCAGTAGTGACACACAACATAATCCATCTAATCCATTTATTACCAAAACCCAACTTCTCCATCATCCTTCGAAGGAACGACCACCTCACAGAGTCGTAAGCCTTTTGAAAATCTAGCTTCAATAATGCACCCGAAATTTTGTTCTTTTTGAGCCACCCAATTGCTTCATTTGCTATTAGAACCCCATCGAGGATTTGCCTATCTCTCACGAAAGCACATTGAGATTCATCAATAATGTACGGAACCACCTCCTTGAGTCGAATGGACAACAATTTCGAAATAATCTTATAAAGAGCACCGACCATGCTAATTGGCCTAAAGTCTTCAATTGAGGTAGGATTTGCCACTTTAGGGATCAGACTAACCCAAGTAACATTAATAGCTCTAGCAATATCACCAGACTCCAAGAAACGGAGAACAAATTTATAGATGTCATCTTTTATATCCTCCCACATTTCCCTAATGAATTTGAAGTTAAACCCATCAAAACCCGGGGCTTTGTCAATACCACACGCCCACACTGCTTGTTTGACTTCCTCACGAGACGGTAGGGCTTCAAGGAAATTATTTTGAGCCTCAGAAACTCTAGCATGATTGCCCATATCAAAATCTAACTCTGGGCATTGTCTTTGTGCGAACCTGCTTGAGAAATGATTGTAGATTCCTTCTTTCAGTTCCTCAACCCCTCTCGTACAATTTCCTTCAATATCAAGCTGTACAATCTCATTTCTTTTCCTTCGCATCATAGTAATGGCATGGAAAAATTTTGTGTTGCGATCTTTGAGACTAAAACCAAAAGAACGAGCTTTTTGTCTCCACATTCTCTCACGTCTAATCATCCATGCATGGAGATGATTTTGGCAAGCACGTAATCTAGCATCTTCCTCTTCATTAAGATGTCGAATTTCCCCTACTTTCTGAATCTTATGAATCTCACTTTCAAGCTTTGAAATAGTGTTCTCCATAGCACCAAATTTCACCTTACTCCAACTCCTAATCGGCTGCTTCAAAGCTTTCAGTTTGTTGAAAAGACAAAGATCTGGCAGTTCCTTCCATTCTTTCCGCACAAAGTCTTTGAACTCAGGATGTAGGAACCAAAAATCATAGCACCTAAAGGGTTTTGGACCCCAATTCATTTTATCTTCCAAAGAAAGAAGGAGCGGATTATGATCTGAGGATCCTTTGGGGAGCCCTTCAAGACGAATCAAGGGAAATTTCACCAACCACTCATCATTACACAAACATCGGTCAAGCTTACTTTGTGAGTTCCTTCTAGACCATGTGAACTTGATGCCATGTAGAGGGATGTCAATAAGACAAAGATCACCAATCCAATTCTTGAAATCCTCCATACTAGCACCACAGTGAAAAGACCCAATTCTCTCATTCGGGTGGAGCACTTCATTAAAATCTCCCAAGAGCAGGAAAGGAAGACCGCAATTGTAGTAAAGTGATCTCAACTCACTATACATCTGACTTCTCCCAACTCTATCATTGGGCCCGTAAATAAAGCCCACACAACATCTAAAATTAGATTTAGTGATCAAGCCTTCAAGTACAATCCATCTGTCATTCACATACTTATTCGATACACAGAAGGTATATATATATATATATAATCATGAGAGAAGCTAGAGAGAGAAAGAGTGAGGAGGCAAGGCTGGAACGTTGCAAGAAGATCAAAAGTCAGACAAAATTATCAAAATTCAACTCAGCACCGCCATGGGAACCACCTCATAATCAGACCATCTTCCAGGCTGTGTGGGAATAATCGGTGAGTTTCCCGTCTCCCATCGAGCCGCGGACCCCGGGAGTTCCCCGACCGTGGTTTTGGTCGACACTTTGAAGGTTCCCATACCCTTTTGTTGACTCACTTCCTTACTTTGTTTCTAAGAATTTTTATGGAATTTATTTGAAAAAGAAGGTAAGGTAGATGATGTGTTCATCTCAAAAAAGAAGAGACTGACAAAAAAGGGTTGTTTGCTTTTGTTCGGTTCAGGAACTCAACCGACGCAGATAGGGCTGTCAAGAAACTCCATGGCTGGCCTCTTGTGGGTGGTAAGATGTGCGTTTCTTGGGCCAAGTAAAAAAAAGCTGGTGAGAAATTCCCATCGAGACAGTTACCAAAAGTCTCAATGAATGACACAACAAGATTCATTACTAATCCAGCATTTAGAGACCAAAGAAAATTTAACAATCTGGTGAAGGGCATAAAACGTCGGGCACCGTCGCCGGAACAGGTTGTCAACATCACCCCGGTAAATTTCACCCTTAAGGTTAATGAAAATCAGGATGTGGGGAACATGTTGAAACTCGCTGTCATCGTGGAAAGTTCAAAAGTAATCAATATCCCTCTAACAAAGACAAAACTCACATAAGCTGGGGCCATCTTTAAGGGTATGTTTTTCCTATCCCATACTAAAATGCTATTCACCTTTGATAATGAATCTGATTTGTTGGATGCGTTAAACGAAAGTAGCATTTTTTGGATATATTTTGATGACGTTAGACAGTGGTCGGATGGGGAATGATTTGGGGATAGACTAGTATGACTAGAGCTTTTCAATATTCACCCGAAATGCTATGCCCTCGAAAATGTGAAGGCGATCGGGGAGAATTGGGGTCTGGTGTTGCTTGTTGACCTTGTTAAGGAGAATGTTGATTGCCTGACGTACGCTAAAGTGCTTGTGAGAACCCGAGCGCAAAATAAAGTCGATGCTCGGGTACGCCTGTTGTTTGAGAACGGCTGCAGTGAGATTTGGGTTAAAGAATGTGGTCTAGGTGTGTGTAGTGATGATGCTAGCATGGGTACCATGATTAAGAACAATGGGAATTTTGACATGTCAGAAAGTTGTGGTACTTCAAAAATTCAGCACGTTAGTGAGTCTTCTTTGGAGGAGATGGCTAAGGTAAATGACAAGTACTGTAAGGATGACGACCCCGTGGACCAGCTGCTGCTTACCCCTATTGAGAAAGATACTTTGAAGGCTTGTGAGCGTGTAAATGGGGCTGTGCCTGACCAGCCTCTGGTACAGAAGGAAATGGGTAGAGTTGATAATTTGGCTCCTCTTGAGTATTGTGAGCAGATTAACAGTAAGGGCTATCAAGAAGCCATGTGTCACATGTCTGCCCAGCAAAATCAAAGGGAAGTGGGATCATTGTTGGTGAATGGCAATAACATTATTCATTTCACTCCCAGGATGATACAAATGGTAAAAATGCTGAAGAAGGGGCTCAATGTGTCGATTCTGATCAAGACCACAACCAACAGGATTTATGTTATGAACCAGTAAGTAGCTATGATCTGGTTGTCGATGACTTGTTTGCTAATAAGCCTGCTGATAATATGGTACAATTCGACCTTATGAGTGCTTGTGAACTGGGGGCTCATACTTCTACTCCATGCAAAATTATCAATACTGATCATGTTGCTGGTTCGTCGGTGAATAAGTGTCCCTCGAAGAGAACTCGTGGAAGGCCTAAGAAAAGTGTTCTCACAATCAATGAAGAGACGAATATTGAACATCTTGCTTCGAAGAGCATCGAGGAGGCCCACAAAACATGGACAGCAGCGAAGCTTTTGGGCATTAAGTCAAAAGATGAGGAGCCTATTATCAATAGGCTTAGAAAATCAAAACGTCTTCTCATGCTGGAAGAACCGGCTCATTAATGGGGCATTGAGTCAAAAGATGAGGAGCCTATGATCACAACCCTCAGGTGCTCTCCTTGGTTTCAAATGTTAATTGGGGTCCGAAACCGTTTAGAAGCTATGATGCTTGGTTACTCCACCCAGGTTTCAAAAGCTTTATCAGTAGTGAGTGGTTAAATATCCCAAATCTCCCTCTTAATCTTAAATTGAAGATTCTTAAGGGCCCTATAAGAGAGTGGAACAAGAAATATTTTAATCGTATGGATAATAAAATAAGAGATTTTGAAGCGGTTATTCATGAGCTTGAGTGCCTTAGTGACTCGAGGCAGCTAAACTGTAACAGAAGCGACAATCTCGATACATAATTAATGTTTAATTATAATGTTTATACAAAAAAAAAAATATTGCGGAAGTCTTAAAATGCTGAATTGTTAAAATAATTTAAATCAATAAAACTAAAACTATTACTTTAAAATAAAAGTAAAAATATTACATCCGATAAGAAACATTGTTTGCTAAAATTAAAAAAAGAGTAAAAGTACATCAACATCAAGTCATCAATAAAGACACAAAAAAAACAGCTAAGTTCTCGATAAATAATAATTGTTGCGGCCTGGATCGGAACCTGAAACTAAATCCTGCAAAATGCTGCCATCCATGATACGGATGACAGCCGATTGAAATCGGTCAGCGGTAACGCCGAGCATAACATCCTATCCAACTCAAAATATGAAAATTATACACTATATTTACAAAATAATAATTTAAGTACGAATTTCAATTAATTGACACCATTGTATATTATTATATTCTTTTACTGTTCCATACTTTTAAGTCATTAAGATACCATTCTCAAACCTGACAGAAGTACATTACTACCATTTATACAATTTGGTAATCTTAACACTCAAGTAAGTTCATTTGGTTAATACTCATAACCGTACCATGATTCATAGGATCGACACTAATCAACAAGCACAACAATATGACACCTGATATATGTAAGGGTCTGGTTAGGTGAGGACCGTAGCCCTAAACCCTAACTGTGGTGGGAGTCGTCACTCCTCCAATACAATGTTTATGCTCGAGCTCCACAGGATAGGTAGCGAACCCCCTGTCTTACATCGCATTTTACGTGCCGGCCAACACGGACGCCGGGATTTTACATGCCGGTCCATGGTTCGACATTACCTTACTATCAGGGTCATTCAATCAATACACATTCACACAGGTACATCACATTTTTATTACTACAAGTCGACTTCGAATTTGACTTTGACCATCCTAGGTGGTAATTTTATTTATTTAATATAATTCTTATTAATAACATTAATTTTTACTTTTATATCTTTATATGTTCATTACATAATTTTTTTACACATTAAACTTTATTTTAATAGCTCATAAAATTCACACTAATAACTTAATATTCTATTAATAGTCTCCAAATAAGTATTTTCCACAAGTAGCAACTAAAATCTATTTCTCTTGGAATAAGTTTCCAAAATCAACATTTTCATCTTTAAAACAAATAAAACTTTTGTTTTCTTCACCAAATTAAATATTTTAATTAAAATTCAAGTTAAGATTTGCATCCTTTGGATAAGTTTCCAAAATTCAACAAGCTCACCAAAAATAATTTTTTTCAAGTTTAGAAAAACAAGTAAACTTATTAGATTTGCAAAAATCAACATTCTAGTTATAAAACAAATGGAGCTTATAATATCACAAAAATCAATATTTCAGACATAATTTAAGAGGCATGTTTACAAAAAAATAGCTTAACATCTTTTATATAAATTTTGGTCAAATAGTTAGCAAATAAAATATTTGGTACTGAATAGTGATTAAAAGTTACTATTGTTATGAAATCTCTTATATTCAAGAAAAACACTTCAATATTTAATAACTTATAAAAATTTCTCAAACATATCTTTTTGATTAATTATTTTATTATTATCACAAAAATTGGTTTAATAATTTAAAATAGTAAATCAAACTCAAAAAGTTTTTTTTTTATTTTATGATATTGGTCGAATGACCTATGACGAGTGTTTGGGACCCTTTTCACATAAAAAGAACGACTTAGTTTAATTTATCATACTAAATCTTAGATTAACATAACAACTTACAAAAATAAAAACTTTACGTAATAACTTAGAAATTTACTATAACCTTGAGGATAAACTTAAATCTCAAAAATAACGTATAATAACAATATTATCAATATAACCATACTTAATAAAAAAAAGTTCATAACCTTACTATCTTATAAACTAATTTGAAGGCTAACATAAACGTATTAATAAAGTTCTAAAATAAAAATCCTTAAATATAATAACATTCCGAACGTAACATATAACTCATAAACATACTAACACTAGTTTATAATAACATGAATCATACTTATAAATATCACTAGAATATAATTTTGCACCCAACATCCTAAACTTGTTTAAAGATTATAAAATTAGCACACTAAATATGTTTTTAGCATACACATACTTAATATAATCTTGATCATAGTTTTATTAAACTAACTTCTTACTAAAACATATCAACATATTTCATACTTTGCATATTATAAAGTAAATATAATGTAAAATTTCACAAAAAGATTAGGGTAAGAAGTTATACCATACTAACACCAAGGATTAGTACTAAGTACTAATTAGGAAAATAATAAGATATAAAACCCTTCAAGATAGATAATTATGCTCCAAAGATAATTAATCTAAGCTTCCAAAATAATGATGATCTTCTAAGGTCCCAAAAGAAATAAACCCCAACTTCAAAAATAATGATAAATTATGTACCCAAATTAATAACCCAATAATACTCAAAAATGATGATGCTTTAAGCTAAATAAAGAGTATTCTAAGCTCCATTTTCTTGAATTCTTTCAACTAATAATAAAAGTATTAATGTAGTAAGATGTTAATGAAGTGAAGGTATAAGAAAGAATGGTAGAAAGATTTGATGAAGGGGTGCAAGTGATCTCATGGATAAGGGAGGTATTTATAATGGGTGTGGTCAACTTTGTAGTTCTTAGATTGTATGAATAAGAGTATGAGTATGGAAAAAGACTAACTTGTGTAAGAGATTTAGAGTGTGTAAGTTGATTTGTAAGAGTTGGAGTGTAGGAGAAAGTTAACTTGTATAAGAAAATGGTGATAGCTTGTGTAAGTGATAAAAATCATATGTTTGATAGAAATAATTTTTGGTTCATCATAATTTTTTTTTTTGTTCTAGTTTATCCAAGTGTATATATTTTAGAATAATGGGTAAGTTTTGATCATGAAAATATAATAGTTTACTTAGAAAATTTTGATTAATACTATACTTAAAGTTAATAATAAAAATACAACTCATTTTAGGTATAAATTAATTAAACCAAAGTTATAAGATTACAAATAATAAGTTGTAATGTTAGTTTAAAGAAGAAAGTTAAAACGTAACGTTTTACAAAACTATAATTATAATAATAAAATTTTACTTTTGTACTATAAAATAATAAAATAATATTTTAGTGCTTATAAAAAGATTTTAAACAAAATAATATTTTTAAAGTTTAATATTCAAAAGAATTTACAAAATCAGAAAAAGGTTTAGGAATTAAAGATGGTTTGAAATGGATATTTAAAGGATTAGAAATTTGAATGGAAATTTCGGAATAATTTACCGAAAGATTAAGTTTAAGATATTTGAGCCTGTTACATAAACGACATGGAGGTGGCAAGATTAAAGGTCGCTCATAGTCTCCTTCATTCATGGCTTATCCGGAGAGAAAGAGTTTGGCGTCAAAAAGCTAGATCATATGGCCTCTGCTCCAAAGATCAGAATTCAAAATTCTTCCATGCATCAACAATCTTCAGAAGAAAAAGAAAATAGATTGTTCAGATCAAAATCAATGATTCCATAGTTTCTGGTGTGTCAAATCTCAAAACCAAGATTCGAGATTTCTTTGCAGAAAGATTCTCTCAAGAGTAGATTCCGGAGTTTGATTTCGATTTGGGGGAACACCCGAGAATATCACACGAACTGAATATATTCTTGGAAGCACTCTCGTCGAGAGATAAAGTCAAAAATACAGTTTGGGCATGCGGTATTGATAAAGCACCGGGTTTTGACGGCTTCAATTTTAAATTTATTAGAGAAATGTGGGGGATGATCAAAGATGATATTTATGAATTTGTGATCGACTTCTTCAATTTTGGCCGCTCAGCTAGGGATATAAATATCACGTGGGTTACTTTAATTCCAAAGATAGCTGACCCTAAGTCCATTGATGATTTCAGGCCTATAAATATGGTGCGCCCCCTCTACAAGATCATCTCAAAGCTCCTTTCATTCCGACTCAAAGAGGTGATTGTTCCACTCATCGGTGAATCCCAAAGCGCTTTTGTGGCTGAGAGGCAAATTCTCGATGGTTTATTGATCGCAAATGAGTCCCTTAGATGGCTAAAAAGAACAAAATCCCCTGGAGCACTCTTAAAACTTGATTTTCAGAAAGCCTATGACTCAGTGAATTGGTCTGTTTTGAAGCAGGTGATGATTAAACTTGGGTTTGGAAGAAAATGGATCAACTGGATCATGAATTTTGTGAGCTCGGCATCTATGTCTATCCTCCTCAATGGCTCCCCTTTAAAGCCCTTCAAGATGGAAAAGGGCTTGAGACAAGGTGACCCTCTCTCTCCATATCTATTTATTTTAATAACTGAAGTTCTGGTGTGTCTTCTGAACAGGGCGAATGACTTAAATCTAATTGAAGCTGTACGTATTGGGAAGGATGAGGTACGATTGAATCTGCTTCAATTTGCTGATGATACTTTGATATTTGTTCCTCAAGATGTCAATTGTATTACAAACTACTTTAGAATTCTTGATGTTTTTGCATTAATGTCTGGTTTGAGTCTGAATTATAATATATCATGTTTCATCTCTTGGAGTTCAAATGATCATATCTAGACTGAGGAGCTAGCTTGGAAAATGGGATGTTGTCACGCCAAGTGCCCATTTAATTACCTTGGCATCCCAATTGGTAATTACATGAACAGGTGCTCTGCATGGAAACCAGTCTTAGAGAAGATTCAAAATAAGCTATCATCTTGGAAGGCTAGATTGCTATCTAGGGCTGGACGACTCACTCTTATTAAGAGTGTTCTGAATAGCTTACCTGTGTACTACATGAGTTTATTTAAAATGCCAAAGATTGTGGTCCAAAAAATTGTGCAGTTACAAAGGAGATTCTTTTGGGGGGAAACTAGGGGTGGGAAAATGACTACACCCACAATTAAGTGGTCTTGTGTCGAACTACCAAAAAGTATGGGTGGTCTTGGAGTTGGCAACATCATGTATAGAAACCTGGTTCTCCTTTTCAATGGTGGTGGAGGTACTCAAATGCAAATAATTCTTTGTGTAAGAGAATTCTTATGTTTGTGCACAAAGTCAGAGGATTCAAAGCTTCCTTCGATACTTTTGCTTGAGCTAGAGATGGAGTTTGGGGGCAGTTGATGTGTAATGATCCGGAGACATCTAAAATTAGAAATATTGTTGAAGAAGGAATGATCCTCAAAATTGGGAATGGTAGCTCTATTAGTTTCTGGCATGACAGATGGTGTGAAGATGGCCCTCTTAAAGTTTCTTTCCATAGACTCTCTGCTTTATCTTTACAGAAAAACCATTTCATAAATCAAATGCGCCCTTGGAATGACGGCTCCTGGTCTTAGGAGTTTAGATGGCGCATGAGGTTATTTGATTGGGAAAGTGAGGACCTTATTAGATTACATGCTCGTTTGGAGTCTTTGTCACATCATAGAAATAATGTTGATCATGTCTCTTGGAGAGCCACAGGTTGTTCTTCTTTCCCTATTAAAAGTATTGTTGAAAAATCTTATGATACTCCTTTGCATATCTTTTATAAGCAGGTTATCCAAGCAATATGGAGAAAATGCTACCCCCTTTAGCCCAACTCACTATGTGGATGGCTTGCTTGAATAAATTAAAAACTGGTGATATTCTACTTGCAAATGGAGTCATAGATGCTTCTCAAGCCTCTTGTCCCTTATGTAATTTGGTTGTGAAAACTAATGTACATATTCTTTTTTCTTGTTAATTTTCTTGGAATGTTTGGATGAAAATCTTAGAATGGTGGGGGATATGTGGTGTCCTCCAAAATCAATGTGACAGCTCTATTGTAGCGTGGAGCGGCTTGATGAACGTTCGAAGATGGAAAAATTTTTGGAATCTGATCCTTGGTTGTGTTATTTGGTCAATATGGTTTTTGAGGAACCAATCCAAATTTGAACGGGTTCAACCGGATTTAAAAAAATTTATCTACAGCTTGAAGATTAGAATTGGTGTATGGGCAAAGGAACTCCTTGGGGATTTTAATGCCTCCCCGCATGATGTCATTCATAACATTGAGGCGATTCTATTATAAGATAGATCTTTTTGTTATTTTTATTCTCCTTGTGGAGGAGGATAGGCGGTTTTTTTTTCATTAGGATGGTGTGTAAGGAGTAGCTTGTTTTTCTTTTACCTTGGTGTGTAAGGTGTTTTAGACTGTATTTTGATCGCAAAGTCCATCCCTATGCTGTTTTGGATGGCCTGTCTCTTGGCCCCTTTCCCAATGGTTTTTTCCACTCGCGGGGTTTTTTTATGCCGGCGGGTTTGGTTTCG
>JAAKBH010000678.1:0-132500 GCA_019776075.1 Amaranthus palmeri | reverse complement strand
ACTCAATGATACCAATCTTGATGTAGTTGATATGAGGCAAGCAAGTGGAGAGATAGGGCTTAGAAATGTAGCCATTAATGGGGATGATAATGTAATCCAAAACTTAGAAGCTGTTGCACGAACAGATGGTGATGGTGTGACTATTCAAGATGAAATGGAAGTACGTGGTGAGGGTGCAGAGAATGCAGGAGATGATAAGGAAGATAATGGGGCAAATATAAGTGAATGTAATGAAGTGGGAGAACAAATCATTCATGATAAACATGACTCAAGGGTTGATTTACAGGTGGTAAATGAAACAGCAGGTAGTAGGCATTATATAAAGTCGAATCAACTGACAGAGAGGGAGGATATGCAGGTATCACAGGACGTGGCAGGTCATGAACAAAATGGTGATGATGTGGCTCGAATTTCTGTCCTCCAAAATACCTTAAGCAAAGAAATCGAAAACAGTGAGGGGTACCAGGCAACAACAATATTGGTTGATAATCAGAATAATACTTTGGAGAGCTGGGATCCTACTGTGGAAACTGAAACATGGGTTCTTGCAACATATCCGAATATCAGAAATATGGTACCAGTTTATGAGGTGCTTGAAATCTTTGACCCGATGGTGGAAGTAGAATGTAGAGTGGTGCGTAGTGTGCATTGTGGTAGTGCTTAATATACCACAAGAAAGAAATCGAAGGGACGTCCTGGAAAAGCAACATGTTCCCTTCCAATGCCGTTGTTCGTACCATCAACCCAATCCAGTAGCTTGATGGAAGCAAAGAAAACATGGAAGGTTGCAAAATCTATTGGCATTAGTGCTCAAAAAGAGGAAGAGGTAATTGCGGAGCTGAGGAAGTCGAAGAGAATTAAGGGCTTGGAAGTGGAAATCCCGTTGGGCAACTAATGGGGTGCGAATTAAGGGTGTTCACTAAGAAATGTAGTTTATCATGAATATGCTCTTTTGGAACGTTAGGGGACTTGGAAGGGGGGAAAAATGCATATCTATTAGACAGTTGATTAGTAAGAATAGAATTTCTTTCTTAGGCCTTGTGGAAACTAAACACAGAATATCCTTTGATCGTAAAATTAGGAGAATGTGGGGAAGTGACGATTTTGATTGGTGCGAAGCTCTAGCATCTGAAACATATAGTGGGGGAGTGATTGCTATATGGGATCCGAATATATTTTGTGTAGCACCAAAACACATAGGAGATAGATGGATCGTTCTTGAGGGGTCGATGGTTAGAAACAACTTCAATTGCTGTGTTTGTGTTATTTATGGGCCAAACGATAGAAGTGGTAGAAACAAGATGTTTGAAGTTATGAAGAGGTTATGGAGCAGTATTGGTAAACCGTTCCTGTTTCTTGGCGATTTCAATGAAGTGTTACATCCAGAGGAAAGGATTGGAGTGTTCAGATGTGATGCAAGTATGCGAGAGTTTGTAAACTGGATTGACGATCTGCAACTTATAGATATCCCTCCTCAAGGTATTAAGTTTACATGGGTTAGGGGGAATTCACAAAGTAGGTTGGATAGAGGTCTGTGCAATATTGATGTGATGCAACTATAGCTAATTCAAATTTCTTATAGTGTATGTCAAGGATTTAGTGGAATTCATTAGACCCTTTAGCAGCATAATAAAAAGTCACACTAAAGCTTTTTGCAACATAAGATATAGTGACTTTTCTCCCAAATGTCACTATAGATTATAGTGACAATTACATATGCTACTAAAGACCAAAAAAAAATGTCGCTAAATCACTTTATAATAGAATTTAAAATAAAAACCAATAATTATTACACTAAAAATATGAATCAGTGGCCTTTTTTTAATGCCACTAAATTCAATGTCGCAAAAAGTTAACTTTGTTGTTGTGTATGTACATGCCTTAGCCTTAAGGTATGTCCTACATGCTCTAAGTACTCAACAGTTTAGGTCATCATAGTAATAGTAATAGTAATTTAACCTTATAATTAAGCAGCCACTTTACCACGTGGCGCATGTAGGATGAGAGTTGAGGAGCTCTACTAATTTGTCATGTGTCTCCTTCAAATTAATTTCAAAAAATTGTTCCCAGTTGCTCAATCATTATCTACTATAGAGTCTTCCTCTGTTGCATACAGATTAATACTTCCTCTGTTCTCAAATATTCTTTCCATTTGATATATTCCACCTTAAGGGAGAGGAATTTGATTAATATTTTTGACACACATTTAGAAGATAAAAATTTCCACGTGAGATCTTATTAGATTCGTCGTAATTGTGATGAACAATCTAGTTGTAAATGAGGATATCCTCTGGATCTCTCATGGGATTTGGTTGCCTCCTGTATATTTCCTTCCACAACGTGAGTAATTTGACGTAGAAGGTCTCGATTAAGTCATTTCCTTGCTGGATCTTGTATGTTTAAACTGTAAGATCGAAGATTTGTATGCCGTCCCTTCCGCTACTATATAGGGTTTGAATGCCTAATCATAAGGCTTTGGCAGTCGGAAAATCAAGAAATTGATTAACCAAGTCAGTGTCCATATTCTCCAATATCCACAAAATAATAATCGAGTCATATCGAGTCCATTGGTTGTACTCCGGGCCATCTTTGGCTTTTGGGTCTGCAGTGATGTGTTTGAGTCGTCCACGACCATTGATGGCCAGTTGCATCAGCAATGGAGCAACATACCGACTGCCGTCAACTCCACCTGCATCCTTCACCATCAGGTGTTAACTTCAGAAACATTTCTACTGTCATCAACGGAGTGACTGACAGATTTCCATTGCTTGTAATGTATTTTTGTTCTTTTTCCCCCTAAAACCTATTTTTGTTCAATTATTCTAAATTTGTTCGATTGTTTTGACTTATATTTAACATTGTTTGTTGTCACTATAATTGCCCTTCAATATTTGTTAATTAATTTTTGGTAATCACTTGTACACTTCCAACTTGATTTAGGGTTTTTTTTTATTGGCATTTTAATTGAATTCGGGTTTTTTTTATAAAAAAATTAGGGATATATTAATCATAAGAAACTATTGGAAGAGGTGGTCAAGAAACAGACCACTCAGAACAGCATAGAAATGGACTATGCAATCAGCAGAATCAAAAAAGCAAAAAAAACACCACAATGTCTCCCCCAAAGAATTTCGAAGTAATGTTCTACACCTTACACACCAAGAACTAGCAATGGAAAGCTATACCTTACACACCAACAAAAACTAAGGGAGACAACATGAAATAATACCTCACACAAATCACCAAAAACATATCAGAAAAACAACACCAAACAATATAAACAGTCAAAATACAGCCACAGGATTATAATCGATATAATGCGGATAGAGGCATTGGATACCCAGCAGTTCTTTCGCCCAGATGCAAATCCTGATCTTCAAGCTTGAAATAAAGAATCTGAGATCCAGATTGATCCTCTCGAATTTTATCTTACTTCTCTCATACCAAATTGACTAAATCACACAACCCAAAATCATTCTCCACAATTTTTTCTTCTTTTTGCCCTTCAAAAGACCATCCCACTCTATAATGAATTTATCACAACAATTGCTAAAAACACCATAGATACCCCAGCTTCTCAAAATCACCATAAATTATAATTGATTTAGGGTTTTGTGTTCTTTTTCTCTATATTGTTGTATTTCGTATGGTTAATTATACTCCATCTGTTTCTTTTTATTGACCACTTTCCTTACTTGGTTAGTTCACCCAAATTGTCTACTTTCCATTTTTAGCAAAGATTGTTTTACCTAAATACCTTATGTTCACACAAGTAAAGACCACCATACCCCCACTTATATTATTTAAAATACCCCAATTACTATCTTTACAATTATTATAATCACTTACCCCAACTACCACCTTTGCAATTATTATAATCATTTAAAAATCTCCAACTACCACTTTCTTAATATGCGTGCCCAACTCCAAGTGGACAATAATAAGGAACCAAAGGGAGTATTAGATTACATTAAAATATTTGTTGCTTCTTAAATCTTCTCATTCTTATTAAGTTGCTTGATGTTTCTTTTGGTTGCAACTAATTCTGAATAGTGGCGAAGCTAGGATTCTAGATTTTGGGGGTCGTGTAGTCGAGGTACAAGAAATTATTTACCAGTGTCAATTATTAGGTTTTCGCTATTTATAATATTTCCTATATAAAAACAAGTTAAATTATAAAAATGTTAAAATTATATAGACTTAAACGAACTTGGATCATAGTAAAAAGTACATTCAACAAAAGACTTGGATTTTCCCTATAATCATCTCATTTGAAAACCAAGAGTTTTTGACTTCATTGCTCACTTATTAAGTCTCTGAATATATACTATTAAAAGTAAAATAGTAAAAATATAAATACACACTAAAAACAATGAATATAAAATTATGAAATATAATAATAAAAATTTATTAGTTTGCTAAAAAAAGAAGTCAAATTAGGATTTGATGCTTTAACGCCTTATGTTACAAATATGTTACTCCAACCATTAAGCTATAGTAACTTTTTTTTTTTAATATTTTTACACTCTTTAAATTATACTCCCTCCAATTCACTTGTGTTGTCCCATTTGGTTGGGCACGGTTTTTAAGAGTGGAATGGTGAGGTATTTTAATTGATTAAATTAATTGTAAATGTGATAGTTAGGTATTGGGAATTGGAACAATGGGGTTTTAATTTGATTAAATTAATTATAAAGGTGGTAGTGGGGTATTGAGAATTGGAAAAGTGAGGGTATTTAGGTAAAAAAAGATAGCCAAATAAGGAAATGGGACAACACAAGTAAATCGGAGGGAGTATATTATATATTAGTAAGGGGGGCCAAAGCCAAAAATACAAAGGATCGCATTTTCAGCAAGGGGGGCAGGGCCTCCCATTGCCCCCCATGTAGCTGCCTCTCTGATTCAGAATCAATAAGGTAAATCCAAATGATGATTAATTGATTATGCTTTTTAATTTTTTTGGGTTTCACTTGTTTGATTGTAGATATTATTGTTTGACTAATTAAGTTTAGTATTGAGATTTGTGGTTCTTATAAAGTCAATTAGCTCATTTTTTTGGTGGGTGTTTTGTTGGAGTTTATGATTTAGCCATTATAATTACATTTAGATTGTTAGCAGGGCCATAGCAAGGGCAGGGCAAGTGGGGCGACCGCCCTGGGCCCCCAAACCAAAAGTCCATCTTCAGATTTAATAAAGGCACAAAATTTCCAAATTAATTATTTATGAAAATAATAACAAAAAATAAGAGGAAAAAAAAGGAAGAAGTGTATTAGGCAATTAGCAAAAGTAGTTTCAATAGAATTCAAAGGCCACTATTCAACCCTCATCCTCCCTAATTTTGCTCCCAAACTATTCACTTTCCTAATTTAGTTCAATTCTAAATGGAGAAACACTTGTGTAGACTTGGTGCACACTAAAATAGTGTGGACCAAGTTTAAAACCCTATTCTTGCCCTCTTTAGTCTTCACTCTTTATTACATGCTCCAAATAACCGAATAAAAAGTTTTTGAATTTCTTTTTTTGAAATTTTTTTAAAATTTTAAATTCTAAATTTTAATTTATTGTTTATAATTATTTTATAATTTTACTTTTTATAAATTTAAATTTTATAATTTTAATTTTTTATAAATTTAAATTTATAATTTTAATTTTTTATAAATTTAAATTTTATAATTTTAATTTTTTATAATTTTTTTTAAAATTTTTAGATTTTATGATTTTAATTTTTTACAATTGTTTATTTTTTATTTATTTTAGATTCATTTATTTTTTTTGTTAATTTTAATTTAATATTTAATTTAAAATTTTTAAAATTTAATTTTTTTTAAGTATAAGAGTGAAGTGGATAAAGCGTGAGAGTATAAGAGTGGAGTGGTATAGAGTGAAAGAGTGGAGGGGAGAGGAGTGTGGTGGAGTGAAGTGGAGTGTAAGAGTGGGTCCACACTAACATTAGTGTGGACCAGGTCCATATTAGACTAGAGCTTCAAAATGTATCTCAATTTCATTTTCCGGCAGATTAATTTCTTCTCCTTTGGATTATGATAATTGGTAATTTTATCCTTCAATTATCAACGGGAATTCATCGAATTACATACAATCCTATTATTATATTCTACTTTATTCATCAAAATCTTTTCTTTCTATTAAGTTTTGGGAGAAATGCTAGATTGCTAAGGTTGAATGGTCTAGCTAATTTATGTATTTAGAAAAAAAAAGTTAGAACATTTTAATGTAGAAACTATTATTAGTGACTTTGCATCTAGAAAGGCTCGTAGAAATATTTTCGTATGAACATTTAGGCTTTGATTTCAATGTTTTATCCATATGAAATTTGATGTTTTTAAAGATTATTAATCGTAATAAAATATATATTTTTTTGCTTACCTAATTTTTATTTTATTTTAAAATATTATGTGAATTAGGGCCCAATTTATGTATTCGCCCCAGGCCACCGAAATTTCTGAAACGGCCCTGAATTTGTTAGTTAACTAAACTCTAGTTAGTTAATCATGTATGTAGCTTAGAAGATATAAATAGCTTTTATTTTGTATTAGTTCATTACAACATAATATACAAGAATAAAACTTTAACTTCCTTCCTTCTTCTTCTTACTCTCCTATGGCTACATTCATTCAGTTCTTTGATTATCTTGTTCAATTTAACATGGTATCAGAGCGGGAATGATCATAGCTCTATATTTTTTACAATTTCGTTTAATTGTCAATCATCAATTACTTCATTTATTTTTGCTTAGTTTTGTAATTGAATTAATTTTTTTTTTTTTTTCAGTATCTCAACACAGGTTCGTTAGAGCAAATTTTAGGTTTCTCTCTTCCCACTTTCTCTCACCAGAATCGAGAAATACTTCTACAACAAATTTTTTTTCTCTTCCCGATCAACTTCGTTATTCCAAGAAACCAATAATGGTAAAAAAAATGCATTGTAAAAGTATACTCGTGGCTCTTAACAGAATTAGGGAATACTTCATTATTTTTTTGCTTAATCGCCCTTTTATTTTGCAAATCGATGATCATCATTGTTCCATGGAACAATCTTCACTTCAATCTACTTCCTCAAAGAAATCCAAGTTTTTGTCTGCACTTACAGGTGAGAGTTAAATTAGTGATGAATTTCTTGATGGTAAAGTTGAAATTCAAGATGGGTTTTGTGTCAAAGAGTTTGGTATTAATGAATTGAATTTTGGGAAAATATTGAGGTCTTGATCAAAATGAGATGGTAACTGATGACTTTCTTGAAATATCTTATGTAATTGTTGGATTATGTGGTACTTCAAATGAGGGTTCTGAGAATCAATCTTTAACTGGGTCTGAAATTCTTCATATGAGTTCTTTAAATGAGGGGTCTAAGAATCAATCTCTAAATGATTCTTACATTGCTGAATTTTGTGGTTCTTTGATAAGGGGTTTAATAATTACTTTTCAATTTCTTAGTTGGACCTGAGGTAGTAGTATGTATGGAAATTAATTGTTTGAAATTTGTGGCTTTTGAGGATGACTTTGGTATGTTGAGGGAAAATTTCAATTTTGGTTCTGAACACTCATTGTATATCATATGGGATTCGATGTAGGTGAAGATAGTAACTAGTTTATTGATGTCTTTTGGTGATGTTTTCTCTCTTTTATTCTTTCTATGTTTCCTCTTATTGTTGATTGTCAATAGTGGCTTATTGATTTTGCCCATAGTGGCTTATTGATTTTGCCTATAGTGGCTCATTGATTTGTCCATAGAGGCTTTGAATTGAGACCCATAGTTGGTCCTTTTGCCATAGAGGCTTTCTTTTTCCAAGACCTATAATTGGTTATTTTGCCCATAAAGACCTTTGTTTAATGATCCATTGTGATTAGTTTTTCATACTCAATAAATGGTCATTTTCAAAACCCACAATGGTCAATTTTATGATCCTTTGTGATCAATTTTCATTGAGACCCATTGAGGCTCATTTTAAGGTCCCAAGTGGCCTTTTTCATACCCAAAGAGGTCAATTTTCAATCCATTGTCTTTCATCTGTTTTATAGATTCTAAACAAATTCTTCATTTCCATTCTTTTTCTCTCCTAAACACATTTCCTCATTTTCCATTCATTCTTCTCTGTTGATGTATTGATGGACTTGGTTTGATGTCATTGAATTGGTTGGTGGTCTATTATCACATGGTGGTTTTTTGAATTTGGTGAAGGATTTTTTGGTTTCGTAAGAAAGTTGGGATACTAGAAGTTAAAGGAGGCCCATTTCAAGTATGGTACTCAAGTAGACAGTAAGTTTCTGAAGACATTTTAAAAGAGTTTTGGGCAAGTTCACTTGGTCCAGTCCAGTAGTCCACAACACTACATTGTTAATTCCTAATTCATAGATAGCTCAAGCTCAGCATCACCACCTTCACTCAACTTTGTTTCAAACTGTCATGGTTGTTCCACCCATTCCACTTTGAGGGGGGGGGGGGAGGGGGAGGGGGTGTTGGGGTTTTATAATTAGATTTAGATTGTTAGTTAACTAAACTCTTGTTAGCTTAGAGGATATAAATAGCTTTAATTTTGTATTAGTTCATTACAACATAATATACAAGAGTAAAACTTTATCTTCTCTCCTCCTTCTTCTTACTTTCCTATAGCTTCATTCATTCAATTCTTTGATTATTTTGTTCGATTTAACATGTTTAATTTATCGCCAAATTTTGACTTGACAAGAGATGTTTAGCTGAATTTCAATTGTTAATTGAGGTTTGTTTGGATTCAAATATGCTAAAAGTTTGTTTCTTTGCATAATATTAGGGTTAAACCTGCTATGAAGTTCATACTCTTCATTATAACCAAATAAAGTACCAAGTAGTCATGTTGGATTCAAGTATGCTAGGAAATTTTGATTTTCAACACATGATTTGGATTTTTTACATATATATATATATATAGTATATATATATATATATATAATATATATATATATATATATATATATATATATATATATAATAATATATATATATATAATATATATATATAATAATATATGATATAGATTTATAATATATATATATATATATATGTATATATATATATATGAATATATATATAATATAAGTATATATATAATATATATATCATATAGTATATATATATATATATATATATATATATATATATATAGATATATATATATATATATGATATATATATATATATATATCATATATAATCATATAATATATATATAGTATATCATAGATATATATCTATATATATACTATATATATATATATATATATATATATATATATAATCATAATATCTCTATATATACTAATATATATTATAGTATATATAACACATTATATATATATATATATATATATATATATATATATATATATATATATATAAGCTATATATATCTATATATATATATATATAATAATATATGTATGTAGTAAACTCCCTTAATAAGATTAGGGTTCCAACGTAGAGATCAAGAGCAAGAGAGAAAAGTGAGTGATCACAAAGTTTGGTTCATCTTTGTAAATCTTTGCGGTTTATAGTGAAATTTCCATTCTCGGTGCTGGTGGTTATAGCTATCACATTGATAGCGAATCACATTAAATCTCTTGTGTCATTTTCTTGTTGTTTGTTTAAATTTCTTTATTCTTTCATTATTGTTCATCGACCTTACTTCCGCTGTCGCATAATAATTGCATCAAGAGCTCAAGTTTAATTCTTTAGAAAGTTTTTGAGTTAAACAATGGCTGGAGATTCTACAATAAGAATTGAGAAATTTACCAGGAAAAGTAGCTTTGGCTATGGCAAATTAAGATTATGGCTCTGTTGAAACAACAATAAATCTGGTGTCCGTTGGCTCTAAAGAATAGTACTACGGGGTCAGACAAACTAGCTGACAGGCAATTTGTGGTCTGGAGGAAAAGGCTTATTCTACCATTTTGCTAAGTTTGGATGATCATATCATCACGGAGGTCGCTGAACAAGCTACAACGACGGAATTATGGTAAAAATGGGAGTCATTGTGTATGATTAAGTTGCTGACCAACAAATTATTACTGAAGCAGCGGTTGTTCAGCCTTGGAATGTAGTCAGATACTCTCTTACGAAAACATCTTGAAAAACATAACTCTATTTTGCTGGATTTATGTAATTTAGATGTTAAGTTAGATGATGAGGATGCTGCATTGATTTTACGTGTGTCTCTATCGTCTAGCTATGAGAATTTTGTTGAGTCCTTTAGTGTTGGTAAAGACTCACTGACCCTAGAAGAAGTGATGGCAACACTTCATTCTGGGGAACTCGTCAGAAGGCTATAGGTGATAATGGGGAGAGTGGTAGTGGGTTGATTGTTAAAAACGACATTGAGAGATTTGCTAAGAGTGCGGGGAAGACTTGTTATTACTATAAGGAACCAGGTCACTTTTGGGCTAATAGTCCCATGAGGAAAGGCAAGTCCCAAGCTGCTGTAGTTGAGGAAAAACCAAAGGGGAAGTATAATTCGGAGGAAGACTTAGGATTAGTGAGTTTTGTTAAGTTTGGAGATCTTTCTGATAATTAGGTTTTGGATTCGAGGTGTTCGTTGCACATGAGTCCACATCGAGACTGGTTTGACACGTATGAGTCTTGCAATGGAGGTATGGTTATTTTAGGTAACAATGTACCTAGTAAGAATACGGGCATAGGGTCCATGAGATTGAAGACTAGTGATGGGCAAAAGTTGACTTTGACTAATGTGCGACATGTTCCTGCTTTAGGGAAAAATCTAATTTCATTGAGTACCTTGGAAGATTTGGGGTACAATGGAGTGTTTTCGGATGGGAAGTTGTCCATTTATCGAGTCTTTGAGAGTGTTATATTGTCTAGTTCTACGATTTTGCATCGGTGTCTCACTAGGAGATGACCAAGATTTGACACATGAGGCTTGGTCATATGGGGGAGAAGGGGATGTAGCTATTGTCTAAAAGGGGCCTACTATCCAGGATTAAGGTCGCCACAGGTCTAAGTCAGCAAGGGTGCTCACATTAATGATGATGTGCTCGATTATGTCCATTCAGATTGTTGGGGTCCATCTAGGGTTGAAGGTATGGGAGGTTTCCGTTATTTTGTGTCATTTGTAGATGATAAGTCCCGATACACATGGCTTAGGTTGCTTAAGTCAAAAGATGAGGCCTTCAAAGCTTTTAAGCATTGGAAATCTTTGGTGGAAAATCGATAAGTAGGACGATCAAGAAGCTACATACAGACAATGGGCTAGAGTTTTGCAAAGAGAATTTTAACCAGTTCTATGCAAATGAGGGTATTCGTTGGCATCATACCGTCAGGATGACATCATTCTTAGCAGGGATGTTACTTTTGATAAAAGCACCGTGTATTCCAAGAAGAGCTCTGAGTCTTCTGTTTTGGGAAAAGAAGGGGATAGCACACTACACAAATGGGTACTTGAGGTACATCAGTCATCCATTGCTGATTTACCTCGAGTGTAGTTTATTGATGATGATGCTGAGATTCCAGTGTTGGATACTCCTGAGCCTGAGGTTGTTCTATCTTCACCTAACTCTGGGGTGGAGGTGGAGCAGTCTAATCAAGGGTCATCTAGTTAGTCTAACACCATTCTTGACTGGCCTAAACGTGTTGCCAAGAAGCTTGTTAAGTTGATAGAAGAGATGGAAGGAAGGAATTACTTTGTTGAGAATTTGACAGGTTATGCATTTGTAGCTGATGATGTACAGTCATATGAAACTGCCACATATAAACAAGCAATTAGTTATAGAGAGTTAGCGCAATGGCTTGCTGCAATGGGTTTAGAGATGCAGTCTTTTTACAAGAACAAAGTGTGGGAACATGTGAAGGTGCCGGAGGGGAGGAAGCTTGTAGGGTGCAAATGGATATATAAGAAGAAATAAGGGTCATCTGAATCTAAGAAAATTCGTTTTCAGGTTAGGCTAGTTGCAAAGGGTTTCAGTCAGGTGGAAGGGGTTGATTTTGTGGAGATATTCTCACCGGTGGTTCGACATACTTGTATTCGTGTGTTATTGTCAATTAGAGCACACTATGACCTTGAACTAGAGTAGCTAAATGTTAAGACGACTTTCCTTCAAGGTGATTTGGAGGAGGAGATTTTGACGAAACAGCTCTAGGGATTCGAGATTCCAGGGAAAGATCACTATGCATTTACATTGCTAAGGTCTTTGTATGGACTTATGCAATTCCCTCGCCAGTGGTAGAAGAGGTTTGATTCTTTTATGGTCTCGCATGGTTTTAATAAGAATTCATATGATTGTTGTGTGTATCATAGTAAGTTGGAAAATTGTTCCATGATTTATCTGTTGTTATATGTTGATGACATGGTTGTTGCCACAAAGAATAAGACTGATGTTGCTTGAATTAAACAGTTGCTTAGCTCGGAATTTAACATGAAAGATTTGGGTATGAAGATCTATAGGGATCGGGTTAGGGGTAAACTTTTCTTGACTCAAGAAGGTTACATCAAAAAGATTTTGTCTCGTTTTGGGATGGAAAAATCAAAGCCTATAAGTACACCAATATCCGCGAGTTGTAAACTGTCTTTGTTTCTGTCACCTCAAATTGAGGAAGAGTTGGCATTTATGTCCAGGGTCCCTTATGCCAATGCAATTGGTTGTTTGATGTATGCTATGGTCTGTAGTAGGCTGGATATTGCGCACACTGTTAGTGTTGCGAGTAGGTTTATGGCTCGAATTGGGAGAGAGCATTGGTAGGAGGTGAAGAGGATTTTTCACTAATTGAGAGGGACAGCTGATATTGGTCTTGTGTATGGCAATGATAAGGAGTGTTTGGTAACTGGGTATAATGATTCTGCTTATGCAACTGATGTGGATACCAAGAGGTCGGTGAGGTGTTTACTTTGGGTGGTTCTGTGGTTAGTTGGAAAACTATGTTACAGTCTTCGGTTATGTTTTCTACTACTGAAGCTAAGTATATAAATTTAACTTCTGCGGCTAAGGAATCTATTTTGCTCAAAGGCCTTGTGGGTGAACTGGGTATTGCACAATATTTTTCTACGGTATATTGTGATAGTCTAAGTGCCATTAAGAGCACCATGATAAGACCAAGCACATTGATGTCAGGTATCATTTCTTGCGTACTAACAAGAGGGTAAAGATAAAGAAGATTGAGACTGCTGACAACCCAACTGATTTCTTTAGCCTGTTCCATTTAGTAAGTATAAACATTGCTTGATTAGACTGGCTAGATTTTGATTACTGTGTGATCACTAGTGGAAAAAAAGCTATTGGCTGCTGCTAATTGGCTGCGGTTTTAGTGTCTACGCAGCCAATATATAAAATAAAAAAAATTGGAATATGCTGCGGTTTGCTTATATGTCCGTAGCCAATAAGTGTAATCAAGTAATAGGCTGCGGTTTCTTTTTTGTCCGCAGCAAATTCAGCCTGAAGCCCAGCCCAAAAGCATAAAAACCCTAATTTCATTCTAAAAAGGCGCCTCTTGGTCTTCTAAATCAAAAACCCTAAGTCTCTCTTCCTAATTCATTCTTCCTTCATTGAAAATATCAGAGAATATTTGCTGCTTCTTGGTCTTCTTTCTTCATTGAAAAGGCGCCTCTCGGTATTCCTTAATTCATTCATTAAAGATGAGCAAGTTTCCTTTTCTGATTCTAAAAAAACGCAAGTCTTTTTCTCTGATTCTCTGATTCTCTCATTCTTTCCCATTCTCTTAGATGACCAAGCTCTTCTTCTTCCTAAAACCGTACCGCCTCCAAAAAAGCGCCTCATCAGTTCTTCTTCTTCCTAAACCGTACCGCCTCCAAAAAAAGCTATTGGATCCATCTCGCTCTTCATCTTTTCCTTCGAATCTCACTTGAATTACACCAGAATCGCCTCATCTTCGATTTCTCCATTTTCGTTCTTACAAACTCTCTGATTTCTCTCAAATTGAAGACCAAGTCACCAATAACGCCTCATCTTAGATCTCTCTCTGATTTCTCCATTTTCATTCTTACAATCTCTAAAATCTCTCAAATGGATCGAATTAAAGAAGAAAAAGGAGAAATAAGGGTTATGAATCTGAAGAAAGGGGAAACGTAAGAGATAAAAGAATAAGGGAGATCTGAATTGTAAGATTTGGTTTCTAGTTTTAATTTCGTTTTTTGTTCATTGTAATTTGTTATTAATAAAAGATCTAGATTTCTAGTTTTGATTTCGTTTTTTGTTCATTGTAATTTGTTGAGAATTACGTTTTATTAGATTTTATTTCGTTCATTGTAATAGATCTAGATTTCTAGATTTTATTTCGTTCATTAATATATTTTATTATTTCGTATTGATAGTTGAATGTTTGAGATTTGGTTATATTGATAGTTGATTCTTATGTTTTAATTTTGTATATTGATAGTTGAATGTTTTCTGATCTTCCTTTAGGTATAAAATAAATAAAAAAATTAAAAAAACCCCACAAAAGCTGTGGTTGTACATGTCCGCAGCAAATGTTTTTTTTTTTTTGATTTTGAAAAATGATTATAGGCTGCGGTTTTTTAGAACCGCAGCCAATAATAAAATCTCATCTGCTGCTATAACAAGGCTGCTAGGTAAAACCGCAGCCAACAACGGTCAAAAAACCGCAGCCATTGACGCTTTTTCCACTAGTGGATGTAGTAGGCTCTTAAAGGCGGTGTTTTGGGAGCTCCTGTTGTAGGCGTGTTGTCCTTTAGGGGAAGCTTACCCGGGGCTTGTGATACTGGTGGGGCATTATGAGTTGTTATACTCACTGACAAGTATTTGATGAGTCTTGGTTGGAGACCTGTCGGGATGGGTCTTGTTGAAGACTTATCGGGATGTACGGCTTATGCATGAGCTTTGCATCGGGTTTTGGCTTAAGATATGTTCACTATGTGTTGATGAGATCGTTTGCTGAAAACGAGTTTTCGTCAAGGTGGAGATTGTTGCTAATGGTGATTCAAACTTGCCATTGTTGAAGATGATGAACCATGATGGTGAAGACAGCAGTGCCGCTGAGTCGTCATGGGCTGCTTGTTCTATTACGTATTTGTCCCGATTGTGAAGTCGACTCGGTTGCCATGAGAGCTATATTGGAAGTCGAACCGGTTGAGGCTACGACATATACGAAATTCAATTTTCTTAATTTGTGGTGGGTGGTTATTACATCCTTCAAAGTAGTATGCTATTGTAGTTGCGATTATTGTATTTACTTAAGCCCCAAGTTTCTTTTTGTGGGAGATGTATATCTAAACTCCCTTAATAAGAGTTGGGGTTCTAACGTAGAGATCAAGAGCAAGCGAGAAAAGTGAGTGATCACAAAATTTGGTTCATCTTTGTAAATCTTTGCGACTCATAGTGAAATTTTTTGTTCTCGGTGTTGGTGGATGTAGCTATCACATTGATAATGAACCATGTTAAATCTTTGCGACTCATATTGTTTCATTACTGGTGGATGTAGCTGTCGTACAACACTCTTTATGTATATTTCTTGTACCCTTTGCTGAAGCCTCATCATCACAATAAAGAATTCAACTCAAATTCTGCAAAAACTAATCTTGAATCGTGGATTAAGTAGTACATCATCACTTAGAGTCATCGAATGTTCTAACCAATAATCTCCAAAATTTACAAGCACAGGTATGGAAATTGTGCAAATACCCAAACATGGATGAATATAAGCATTAGTCAACCTCTTCTCAATCGTAACAATGTTAGGTAGTAACAAATTGGAAGTAAGATGGTTAGATACTGAAAACGGGTTAGTTACTAAATTAAATGGCTCAAGGAAATCACATAATAATTCATTTAGTTGTTTCCTACTTTTTCTTGTTAATGGTTTTCATCTTTTTATAATGTTTTTTTCCTTAATAATGAACAAGGAAATGGCTAATTTTACTTCAATTGCTCTACAAATTATTGAGTAGGTTCAGTTTAATCGAGTACCAAAATCCAACATTAACGAACCTCAAAAATTAGAATATCAATCTTTGACAACCAGTTGTTGTATTTTCACTTTATAAGAATCAATGTATCTTACAATGTCACGCACCTTCTAAATAAAAAAATAAATCGTCTTAAAAACCTCTTGAACTTTCAAATTGAGAGTATGTGCAGTAAGTATTACAGAAAATACTTTCCATTGCAAAAAAAGGGGTGAAATAGCATGCAAGTACATTTTTAATTTCTCAATTATAAAATTATTAGATGATGTTTTATCAAGAGCTAAACTTTCTTCTTAAGACCCCACTTAACTAGTGTTGATTTCACAAGCTTATAGATTGCTTCACCATCATGAGGTGGAAGAAAACATCAAAAATTTAGTATTTTTGATTGAAGTTTCCAATTGTTATCCACATAATGTGCAATACGAGAAAAATAGAAACGCCAGGTGCATATAGTCTAACCATCACACGTAAAACAAATACAACTTAAAATAGAATGCAATGACTTTGTGGGACTTCTTTGTATTCAATATGCCTAGTCGTGTAATATTTAGTGATCTCATATCATGGAATATCCTTTACATCAAGATTCAAAAAGTGATCCAAATAGAGATATAAATCCATTAATTTCATTTATGCTCAACTACACTTAAAGAGTACCTATAAAATAAAATAGCATCTAGAAATAGTCTACATTACATATCTTGATTAAAAATACCCATCTTTTTTGAGAAAAAAGAAAGATGAAAACCGTAGAAATTGAAAACTAGTTCATCGTTATTCTCTAACCATTGAAGAAAACAAATAGAAATAAACTCATTATTATCATACATTTCCAATCATTACTAATTCACTGTTATTCTCCATTTTAATAAAAACCCTGATGTTCAAAATTCTTTTTCAAATTGCGCAAAAATTGTAATTAATTCGACAAGGAAATAAAGAAGATGAAAGTTGTAGAAAATTAGGAATCTTGAAAATGGGAGAAATTCGTAGACCAACCAGGGGCGGAGCAAAGTTTACAGAGGCCCTGTTTAATTATACAATTAAAGCATAAAATGGGGCCCCTTTAATAACGATTTAAAAGCGAGAATGTCTCTTTAATTTCTAAAAGAGCTTAAAACAAAATGTATTGTTAAATAACATTCTAAAAGGTTTGCTCTCTTCACATGTCTTGAAGTAAATTCGTCTAAAATGCTTTCAATACCGACTTCCTCCAAAAGATCACTTTCAATTGCCAACAAAGCAAGTCCATTTAACCTCTCTTGTGACATGGTAGTTCATAAATATGCATAACAAAAACAAATGAACAAACTTGATACCTTAAATTAACTATCTATGAAAATAAATTATACTAAATTTTATGAAAATAAATTATACTAATGTTTTGCAGAGAGATCTATAGTTGTGAAAATAAATTATACTAATGTTTTGCAGCTACATCCGAATGTTCTTAACTAAAATCTAAGTTTTTTGATTTTTAATTTTATGAAAATAAATTATACTAAATTAACTATCTATCTAAAAAATTAAAAAAAAAATTGTAACAAAAAAAAAGGAACAAACTTGATACCTTAAATTAGAGAACTTGAGCAATTGAGCATTCAAAATGCAATTTGATCTTCCCTTTTTTTTGATAAGCAAGAATTTTGGTAAGAGTATGGTTTCACAATTTTTTTTCTAAAAATTTGATTGAAATTCCATATGGTGAATGAAAAATAAATAGATAAAAGATTACTTTGAGATCCATTAATGAAACAATGGATGAACTTCAAAAATAACTGTTAGGAAGAAGATGAATGGGTTGATAATAATTATGGATTCAATTTTCAAATATTGGAGAAGGTGAAGATTTAAGATACTTTTCAGAAAAATGACTTGGGGAATTGGGGGGTATTGGGGTTTGTAAAATCAGAAAAAAGAAAAAAAAGAAATAAGTAAAGTGGTAGTGTAGCCGCCCACTTTTTCATTTTTTTGTACTGATTGGGTTTCGAACCCTGGGCCTTTAATTTGTAGTCCAAAATCTTAACCAGCTGTGCTACTTAGTATTATTGATATACTGATCAATATTTTTAATATGAGGACTTCTAAATTTGGGGCCCTGTTCGACGGAACTGGCTGAACCGGGCCAGAACCGCCCTTGAGACCAACAAATACCAAACGTAGAAGATGAACTGCAAAGAAGAAGGTGAACATAGAATAAATTTCGTAGACCAACTTGTAGGAATTTGGAATAACAAATTGCAAACAAGTATCAAAATCTACAAATTTTTAGGGATCAATTGAATTTCTCTTTTGACAAAAATTATGGAAACTTGACAACAATTATCAAAGACCATGAGCAATGAGTTACATACTACATTAAAATTATTTTAGGAAGGTGGTTTTTCAACAGAATAAGGGGCCTGAAGAAGGTAGACAACATCATAGACTGATTATGTAATAGACTAACGGACATTTAAATCGGATTCTAGGATCGAAAACGTTCTAGTGACAAAGAAATAATTAAATGAGAACAATATTAATAAGTGCACGGAAGTCTTAAAAGATTACAACTAGAGAACATCCTGGCTTCCTCAAAATATTCAATGTGTAAAATTACTTGCAATGATACACTATATTAATTTTGTTGTATAGTAAAGAAAATTAGATTGATTAAGAGAGTACAGTGTGTAATTTTTTATTGACCAGCATTATCAAAATATTTTATGGCAGGGATATTAATTGCATGATTTTCAATTCAGTCAATTTTAATCATTTTTAGAAATAAATTGTTGCATTCATATTAATGGGAGGAATAAATGCAGGAATTTCAACATAGTCAAGTTTATTCTTTACAAAAATAAAAATTTAGACTTATATTAATGGCATGAATATTAATGGGAGGAATATTAATTGCAGGATTTTCAATTCAGTCATTTTTATTCTTTTGGAAAAATAAAACATTGGACTCATAATAATGACAAGAGTAATAATTATAAGAATTTCAATTCAGAAAATTTTATTCTTTTACGAAAACAAAAAATTATAATTTATATTAATAGCAGGAATATTAATTGAAGAAATTTCAATTCTGTCAATTTTATAAGTTGAAAAAATACAAATTGTATTTCAATACAATGACATGAACTACACTATAAATACACCATTTGACCAACTTAATTATTTGCTTATATCATTTCTCTTTTCTCAAACTTCAGTGTTGGATTACAATATATGTATGTAAATACTTTATTATGCACCTTCATTTAATATTTTCCTTCGTCTAAAATTTCATTAAGATATAAACGTATATAAAAATTCGTGTATTGCACGAGTTTCTATCCTAGTAGAATATTAAATTAAAGTTCATCAAACATATAATAATCAAACTCATCGGATTGTTCAATTATAGGTTCTAGTGTCCACTTCTCACTACAAAAAAGTTGCAACTGCCTACACTTAAAAATGCATTTAGGCACGCTTATATGTAGACTTGGGAAAATATGATCCGATCCGAAAATGGACCCGGGACCCGACCCGTCAAAACCCGAACCCGACCGATCCGAAAGCGACTTAACCCGATACATGACCGACCCGATAATTACCCGACCGAAAATGACCCGACCGACCCGTTTTAACAAGTCTAATGTCAATTTTTAGAGTAATCTAAATGTTAGAATTCATTTCAAATAACATTTTTGTTTACAACATATCTCAACATATTTGAGTATATCATTTGAACCCTAAAACTTTTTAACAGATCTCAAAAAATGCGCATTTAACATCTTTTTATCTAACGTAATTATTTTTCTTTAAAAAAAGACGTTATAATCATCTTAATTGAATACATATATCTTGTTAAATCAGTCAAATGAGTTTTTTATTCTTTTACATTTCAGCTTGCAAATCGATATAATTTATAAGAAAGTTTTGCACATTTCAATGAGCTTTTTTGAAAAGAAATGTCGCTACCCTAGATTATAAAACGTGTATCTTATAAGTCGAATTAAGTACTTAGTTGTTTGTATATCCCTCCAACATGAAAATTGTAAAAAAAATTTATGAGAAAATGAGAAGATATTTAACGTCATTTTTATCTAAAGTTACAACTTTGATAAACGCAATAACTTTTATGAAGCACGTATATTACAAGTCTTTCAAAATAAGTATTAATTCCCTTATTTTCTTTACACTTAGATGAACCCGACATACCAACTAGTTTTAGAAAATCGCACATCTGGTTTCTCTAATGTGATACGTATCTTACATATCCAACTATACATAGAAATTTAAAGTTTAGACAACGAGTGTCGCAATTACTGATTTCTTATAACTCGAATTGAATCACATATAAGACTTTAATACTGTGTTAATTGATATGTGGATTAATGTCATAGGGATGAGAAATAATTTTCTTAGTTAAAAAGTTTCATAAATAATAAAATATGGAAAAATCATTTTTTTTATTTTCATAATTCATAACCCGTTGGGTCAAACCGACTAAATGGTTTCATAATCAATTGTTTTGCTCTTAGTTTTACGCACAAATAAGCATGGCTAATGAGCATAACTAACAAACTTTAATTAATTTTGGCGTTAAATAATAATAATAATAAAAAAAAATAATAACAATAATAATAATGATAATAATTATAATAATTATAATAATAACAATAATAATAATAATAATGATAATAATAATAAAAATTGTCACCCTAATTAGACGTTTAGTAGCTGAAAAGGGCACACTCTGGTCTGAAACTAGTGGGATCTTGAAATGTCTACTAGATTCGGTTTTTTTAAGAGGAATTTCGATGTCTATTACTCGATTTCTCAACGTGTTTGAACTCAAGTCTGGGTTACCTAGTTTTAAGCGATTCTAGATCTGAGAAGACGTGGTATGCGGCTGCTGTGTATTCTTCTATTAAAGGCTAGCACGTGATGGAAATATAGTGTTTTGAAGTCGAATTGAAGCGAGGTTCGTGTCTAATCGAAGTCCATTGCTCGTTTTTTAACGGAATTGAACCGAAGATTGGGGTCATTCCACTAGTGGAAAAAAGGACATTGGCTGCAGTTTTTTAGGGGGTATAGGCTGCGGTTTTGACTCGCAGACTTTGTAATAGCAGCAAATGAAAAAACTTATTGGCTGCGGTCATAAAAACCGCAGCCTATAGATTGAATTTAAAAACCACAAATGCTTATTTGCTGGGGTTTCTTAATGACCGCAACCTTTACTACCAAAATTTTTTTTTCATTTATCTTCTTCTTAAAGCAAAACTAATGGAGAAAAACGAATACAGCTAAAATTAATGAAAGATTCAAACAAATGAAAACGAAAATACAAACAAATGAAAGATTAATGAAAGATTCAAACAAATGAAAACGAATATAGATCTAAAATTAAATGAAAGATGAAAATACAAGCTCATGTTCATCTAAAACTAATCTATGAAAATACAAGCTTTCTGTACAAAATGAAAACTTATCTTCGCCTGATTTTCTTGAGAATTTCGAAAGGAACTCTAACATGCAAAATTTCTTCTAAACAAAAATAATCTACAACAAAGAATAATTTACAACAAGAAAGAATTTACAAAAAACGAAAGAATTTCATCTAGATCTTGAAAAAAACGAAAAGAATTTACAAAAAAAAAAAGCGAACATATATATATATATATATATATATATATATATATATATATATATATATATATATATATATATATATATATATATATATATATATATATATATATATATATATATATATATATATATATATATATATATATATATATATATATATATATATATATATATATATATATATATATATATATATATATATATATATATATATATATATATATATATATATATATTTGGAAATTAGGAATATTATTAATCTGAATAACAAAATACACTGGAGCATGGAAGCCCCAAAACCGCCGGCATAAGAAACCCCGCGAGGGGAAAAAGCCATTGGAATCGGGGGCCATGAACCAGGCCACCACAACATCGCATAGGGGTGGGCTATGCACTATGTAAAAACACCAAAAGGAGTACATCTCGTCGACCCAAGAAAGACAACACCAAAAGACGGCCCAAACATGTGGGCCCGTGAACAAAAGCCAAAATACATCAAAAAGGTGGGCCTTGACCCAAACAAAATACAAAGCTTGGACTACAAAAACAAGACCGAAAATACATCAAAGAAACTAAATTAGGCCAAGTTGAAGCACCAGCAGCATAAGGGGGCGTCAATCATCAAACTCATCATAGCTCCATCGCACTTCATCCATATGCTAACCGATAAAAACAAGCAGTAACAACCGAAAACACCCAAGTTCAGCCTTGTCGAAGCCTTTACATGATACACCTCCAAACTCCTTTTTAGTCATTAGGTCCCTGCAAAACAGTATGCCACCCCTACACCATACAAATTGAAGGCAGCAACATACAAGGCCACCAACAACAAAACAAAGACATAACAATAATAATAACACCAACGATGCCCATCCAAACCGATTCAAAAACACAATATCAAGACAAACAACAGCAACTCAACAACGCCAAGTGAAGGTGGGATGTATCTCTTGGCCAAGAAGCTCTTTAGACCAAATTCCAACACGAACTTTCAAGGTATTTATCATGAGAGCAGCATTTAAAGTTCCATGTTCGAATGATTTTGTTACGTTCATACCAAATTGACCACACCACGCATCCAAGAACAAGATTCCAGAATTTACCATGTCCCCTTCGTGGTAATAGTTGTCTCCAAGCTAACATAAAATCCACACACTTGTTTTGAAGTACTCCAGAAATGCCCCACCAATTTAGCACATGCATCCACACACTCATGAGAAATTACAAGTAAAAAATATATGAGAGTTAGCTTCAATTACCTCATAACAAAAAGGGCAAAGAGCATGAGTCGGATCAAGTCCACCTTTCTCTACAAGAATATCACCAGTTTTTTAATCTCTCCAAGCAAGCCATCCAGATGATAATATGTGCTCTCGGGGGATTTTGAGGCTCCAAATAAGCCTAGAGATATCAGGGGGGAGAATAGGATTGGTAGATTCATTCACTTTACTTACAATTGTCGAGATTGGAAATTTCTTTCCCTCAATGCCATTCAACTCACACCATCTAATCTCTCTCTAATTGGTCTGAAATTGACAATGATGCTGTGTAGGTGATGAAAATCTTCCAATTCCCAATCGAATAAGTTTCTTCTCCAAGTAAGATTCCAACTCCATGTGTCATTGACCCATTCACCCATGTGGCTAATATACTCCTCTTTTGTAATGAGATAGAGAACAGTCGAGGAAAGCTGCCTCTTTAGAGGACAAGACGGACACCAATTATCATACCAAAAACCGTATTGAAGCTCCATCACCCAATTCGATTTTCATTCCATCTTCCACAATATTCGTATTCTCCTAGTATCTTCATCATTTTTCATCAAGCAACCCCAAGTGCCTTGTGTTATGTGGCCGAAAGATTGAGAAGAAGCTTTGAGACCCTTAATATCATAACCGAAATAAGGATTCGTTTCCACAAAGAAGCATCACATCCTGAAAAAACGCCACAACCACTTAAAAAGGAGAATTAGATTCTTATGAAGAATATTTCCAACTCCAAGGCCACCCATGTATTTTGGGAGTTCAACATTGGACCACTTTACTGACGGAGGCATCAAATCACCATTGCACGAGGAACCCCAAAAGAACTTTCTTTGCAATTTACAATTTTATGGGCAACTTCCTTTGGCATCTTGAACATACTCATGAAGTAGATGGGTAAACTATTAAGCACACTCTTAATAAGAGTAGTCGACCCGCCCTCCATAATAACTTCGCCTTCCAAGAAGCTAATTTGCTCTCAATCTTCGAAATCACTGGTTTCCACGTTAGGACCTTGTTTGTATTTGCACCAAGTGGTAACCAAGATACGTAACAGGACAAGTCTGATGTAGGCACCCAAACTTACTAGCAATACCTCTAGCCCAATCATGATCACCATTACTCCAGGAGATTATGCTCGATTTATTGTAGTTAAGTTTCAATCCCGACATCCGTGCAAAACATCGAGGATTCTGAAATAGTTGGTAATCACCTCCTCCTTTTTTGGGACAAAAATCAGTGTGTCATCGGAAAATTGTAGGTGCTTCAAGTTAACTTTATTCTTACCAATTGACACACCCTCTATCAGGTTCAGGCTCTCAGCTTTGCGAAGTAAGCACACCAATTCGCTTACTAATATAAAAGGTATGGTGATAATGGATCACCTTGTCTTAAACCTTTCCCCATCTTTACAGGTCTCAACGGGGAACCATTTAGCAGGACTGATATCGAAGCTGTAGAGACACACGTCATCATCCATCTGACCCATTTCACCAAAACCTATCTTGATAAGAACCTGCTTTAGAAACGACCACTTGACCGAGTCGTATGCTTTCTGAAAGTCTAATTTAAGCAATGCCCCTTAAATTTTCTTCCTTTTTCATCCACCCAATGGCCTCATTAGCAATCAAAACACCGTCAAGAATCTGTCTATCAAGTACAAATGCACTTTGGGATTCATCCACCAGAGATCCCATAACCTGTTTTAATCTCTTGGATAGGAGTTTTGCAATGATCTTGTAGAGAGCACCCACCATACTAATAGGTCGGAAATCTTCAATTGAAACGGGGTTATTCACTTTCGGAATCAGGGTGACCCAAGTGATATTGATCGCCTTTGCTGTAGCACCATTCTCTAAGAATTGTAGGACAAAATGGAAGATATCATCCTTCACTGACTCCCACATTTCTCTTATAAATTTGAAGTTGAAACCATCATACCCCGGTGCTTTTTCTGTTCCACATGCCCACACAGCTTCTTTCACTTCATCCAAGGAAGGTAATGACTCAAGGAATCTAACTTGATCTGCACTAAGTCTTGTGTGGTCCCCAATATCAAAAATCAATTTCTGGAAGATCATCTTTCTCGAAGTGTCTAGCAAAATATGAATTAACCCCATTCTTGAGGTTTTGCACACCCGAGACTAAGTTGCCATCAATTTCTAAGCTGCTAATCTCCTTTCTTTTCCTCTTTATCATGGCATAAGCATGGAAAAACTTAGTATTATGATCTCGGATGCTAAAACCATATGCGCGAGCTTTTTGTCTCCACATTCTTTCCCTCCTAATCATCCAAGTATGAAGATGATTTTGCGCAGCTCTCATTCTTGCTTTTTCCATCTCATTCAACCTTCTTTCTTCACTTAGTTTTTGTAGATCATGGATCACCTCCTCAAGCTTATTAATTTTGTAGTCTATATAACCAAACTTGTCTTTGCTCCACTTTTTTACCGGACCCTTGAGGGCCTTGAGTTTGTTGGCAATTGAGAGGTTTCCAAGGTTGCTCCACTCTTCTTGAAGGAATCTTTTAAAGTCTGGATTCAAGAACCAACAATCCAAGATTCTAAAAGGTTTTGGACCCCAGTTAATCACTTCATTAAGAGATAATAGGATTGGGTTATGATCGGATGCACCTCTCTTTAGGCCTTGTAGCCGTAGCTCAGGGAACTTTGTGAACCAATCATCCACACATAGACAACGGTCTAGTCTACTCTGTGATTCATTTCTCCCCCAAGTGTACTTCACCCCATGTAGTGGTACGTCAATGAGACTGAGATCCTGTATCCACTCCAAAAAGTCTCTCATACTCGAATCGTATCTAAATTGACCCAACCTCTCACTCGGATGTAAAACCTCATTGAAATCTCCCAACAATATAAGAGGTTTATTGATGGATTGGACAAGCTGTTTAATAGAACCATACATCAAACTTCTCCCTTCTCTATCATTAGGTCCATAGACCAAGCCCACACAACAATTGAAAGACACCTCATGTAGACATCCTTCAAGGATAATCCATCTATCATGAATGAATTTTTGAGAGACAGAAAATTTTGTCGGGTCCCAAATTGCAACTATTCCACCACTACTAGTTTCAGAGGCAAGAGATTCACACCACTCATACTCATCTCTCCCCCACATTCTTCTCACCCTCCTTGCAAAAGAATGTTTATGCTTTGTTTCTACCATTGCTAACAACGACAGTTTGTGTTTTTCCACCAATTTTCTAATGCCAATACATTTTTCTCCTTTTCCAAGACCCCTTACATTCCAAAACAACCAATTCATAGATAACATAATTAAAAACAAACACCAAGTGAGATCACCAGGAATTACCTTCCTTCAGACCTGCAGGTCTTCTCCTCAAGTAGTTGCAGCCTTTTGGATTTACGTAGGGCAGTCAATACTTTACCCTCATTGTTTGTAGAAGCTCCTACCCTTTTACCAACATTCCATGTGGTTGTTGCTTTAATCTGAGCTGTTTGAGGCGTAGCAGGAACGCAAGTCGGTTCAGGCAATGAGCAAAATTTTCTTTTAGGCCTTCCACGTTGTTTTCTTCTTGGTGGGCTGTCAACTGTTGGGTATACAGCTTCAAGAGTCCCATGTGATTGCATATTCCTAAAGCACGGTACAGACCAAGTATCTCTCTCATTCACCAAACCAAATGGGTCTGACCAGTTACCAGTGCAAGGACTACCCAGGTTGTTAATTCTTTCTTCAATTAGCGGATCAACATTTAGTTCATCAAGATTTTCACCACTGTGTGAGCTCTTTGCTACTGATTCCACCTCTAGACTAGGTAACTCATTATCACAGCCAGCTGTTCTGTCTTCCGTATGTTGCTCAGTACCATTCACATCAGGTTGCAGCTGTTCGAAATGCCCCCTGCTCCCAATTACCATATTCTGATCAAGGTCCTTGTCCAGTACCTCCATTTGTTTGTTCTCCCCCCTGATCCCAATAACATTCTTACTCAGACAGACATCCCTTGCTACACATTGTCCCTGATCAGCATTAAGGACACTCTCATTTGACACAGAAACATCATCATCGGATTTTGTCTTATCATCCCAAACATTTATCTCTCTGACTATGACTTGACATGAGCCATCCTCCCTTCGACGTTCACAGTAGAGTGAATTTTGTCGTGGACAGAGGTGAGAATCATAATCTTTGCTGCAGTAAGACAATGGCCTCCATACATTACGTCGTCCATCCTAATGGTTTTGCCCCATAAGTCTCCAATTCTACTAAAACTCTCATAATCCCAACATTTTGGATTAAGTCCCGTACATTCGAGCCACACAAATCTATCATTGTACGTAAGGTCCTCGGACCATCGACAAACTTCTGAAAACAGACTCCATATAGGGGACTTCTCATGCAACGCCAAATTCAAAGACTCCTCATCATCAAAAAACATGACTAATTTGTTTGGAGACAACAATGATAAGCACTCATATTGAATGTCAGTTTGCTTGAGTTGAGACTCGACATCAAGTACAGTTTGGGATAAATCAAAAGTGCCAACTAAAGCAAGTTTCAAACGGTTCACCATGATAGGATTTGAGTTAATTTTAACTGATACCTGCTTAGCCGTACTCTTTGTTTGCTCAGCTTGGATGTTATCTGTCTCCTTCGAGTTTTGCTGTTCATCACTACCATTTTTGTTGTTCCCATCAAGTCCCTCCTCCATCTCTTTCTGTTTTCCAGCGAGTACGTCGGCGTAACTTCTATGGTCTCTAAATGCGGGTCGTCTGTTGTTGATAACCGTCGGCTGTTTTGTTTTTGTGTTGTTTCTCACCGGTTTACCACCTTTCTGAAACTTAGCTTTTGATACCCACAGTTTCTCGCCATTTAAACAAAAACCATTAACGTGTTTTATCGCATCCATGGCAGCTTCAACGTTTTTAAACCTCACAAAACCGAAGCTATGCTTCTTGTTTTTTCTTTTCTTGCCAGAGATGTAAACATCACTCACAACTCCATGTTTTTCGAATAACTTACGTAGTTCAACAATGGTGGTGCACCTAGTAATACCATCAACGAATAAAGAAATATCACCATCCATGGTTGTTGACGACTCCCGAGGCACCCACCGCCATGAGGAGTGAGCTAACCCTCGTTCGCCTCTCCCTCTCTTTCTATCTCTACTCGTCATTTTTTTATATTATATTATATATATATATATATATATATATATATATTATATATATATATATCTATATATATATATATATATATATATATATAATATATATATATATATATACTATATATATATATATATATATATATATATTATATATATATATATATATATATATATATATATATATATATATATATATATATATATATATATATATATTATATATATATATATATATATATATATATATAGATGTAGGATCAAATGAGAAGGATGAGAAGGATTTCCGTTTGATTTTTTTGGTTACTATGTATCCAAAAAGGATACTATGTTATAAAAAAAGAACATTTTAAAATTGATGACATAGTTATCTTTCTGTGCAACATAGTTACTTTGACAATTATATGTTTTGGCTCAATCGTGGCCATAGGTTTTTTTATGTATGTGAAATCAAGGGTGTAGAATCTTTCTTACCCTTCTCATTTTCAATATCCTTCTCATTGGATCCCTCCCCTATATATATATATATATATATATATATATATATATATATATATATATATATATATATATATATATATATATATATATATATATATATATATATATATATATATATATATATATATATATACATATATATCATCATCATCATCATCCTACCCAGTATATCCCGCTCATAGAGAACTATGAGCAGGGTCTGGGGAGGGAAGGACGGCGGCAACTCATACCCGTGAAGGAGAGCACGGCCAAAAGGAGTCCCCCGGCTCCAAGATGATAACGATAAAGATTCGTACCTGCCTCGTGGAGTTAAAAAACACATAAAATGTCCAATATGAAAAAAAACAAAGAAAAACTTAAAACAAACTAAAAACAAAAACACACAGTAAAACTGGGGCAACTTGAAAGCAAGACGCTGCTAACGACTCTAAGAAGAAAAGCCAAAGTCTAAAACCTGGATAAGACGCCTCCAACTACTCCTATCCCTAGTCAGGTCCTCAGAGAGGTTTAACTCACGAAGGTCTTCCTTTAATTGCTCATCCCAAGTTTCTTGGGGTCTTATATATATATATATATATATATATATATATATATATATATATATATATATATATATATATATATATATATATATATAGATATATATATATATATATATATATAGATATATATATATATATATATAGATATATATATATATATATATATATATATATATATATATATAATATATATATATATATATATATATATATATATATATATATATATATATATATATATATATATATATATATAGATTTAGGATCAAATGAGAAGGGGTTTCAAAATGAGAAGGGTGAGAAGGAATCTCATCCATCTAGATCAAATATCAATGGTCTGGATTAGTTAGCTCCTTGCACGCGGTTCAGCATATTTTTTTACCCAGATTTTTACATTTTATAAAGATATTATGTTCTTAGAAAAAGATACTATGTTATGAATAAGGGTTACCATGATTATGTATAGTTACTGTCTTCTCTTAATCTATACAAAACATCGTAACTTTTTAAAATAAATATAGTAACCTTTAATCATAACATAGTATCATTTTCTAAAAACATAGTAACCTTAAATCATAACATAAAATGGAGAAGAAAATTGACGTGAAAGATGATTTTCACCCGTTAGATTTTCATAAGATCAATGGCTATAAATCCTTCTCATCCTTCTCATTTTGAGACCCCTTCTCAATGGATCCCTCCCCTATATATATATATATATATATATATATATATATATATATATATATATATATATATATATATATATATATATATATATATATATATATATATATATATATATATATATATATATATATATATATATATATATATATATATATATATATAGTAAGTGCTAAAAGTTATACTCCCTCCTATTCAGCACAAGTGTCCCATTTCTATTTTGGGTCAAGTCACCTCAAATGTCCCATTTCCTTTTTTGGCATGGATTTTTTACCCTTATACCCTTATTTACTTTACCTATTTACTTTTTAACCTTATTAAATCTATCTAATTTATTCCCAAACATTTAATTATCTAACCTAATCTATACCCCAAATTACTCAACCCACCCCATTTCTCTCCAATTCCCACGTCCTTCCCTAATCTTTGTCTTCTCTCTTTTCCCTCAAAACCCATTTCAAGAATCTATGCATCTTCAAGAACACCAATTCCCACCCCATCTCTTATCTTCAAGAAATGGGTTTTGAGGAAAGAGAGAGAACACTGACGTGAAATTTCAAACTCTCCCTCAAGAATGGCGTGAAATCAAACACCAATTTCAAGCTCCTATTCATCTTCAAACCCAAAAATGGCGTCCCTCAAGAACACTCATTCATCTTCAAACCCAGATCTGGAAAAATGGCGTCCCTCAAGAACACTCAAGAATTGGGTAATTTTTGTTGTTTGTTTTTTTGATTTGATTTGTGGTTTTGTTCGTATTTTTTCTGGAAAAATAGTGTCTTTGTTCGTTTTTTTTTGGTTTGATTTGTGGTTTAATTTTGGTGAAATTTTTTTTTAAAGATGATTTTTGAAGATCTGGTTTGTTGAAGACCTGGTTAGATTTTTTTTGAAGATGATTAGCGGTTTGATTCTGGTTTGTTGAAGATCTGGTTTGATTTTTCTAGTTTGTGTAAAAATGGCGTAATTGAAGATGATTTTTGAAGATGATTATTGGGACATTGTGTAAAAATGTCGTAATTTTCGGACTGTGTAAAAATTGAAGATCTGGTTTAAAGATGATTATTGGGACATTGTGTAAAAATGGCGTATAAAAAAACCCATAAAATTGGTGGAATAATTAAGTTTTAATCACTATAATTAAAAACCTCTAATAACACTCTCTCTCCTACCCCAAGGGTCCCATTTTGACTCTTCTTAAAAACCGTGAAAACTCAAATGGGACTCTTTTGCTGAATAGGAGGGAGTATTATTTTTACTCCGCTTTATGTACAATTTTACTACGTTTATTAAACAATATATAATATTTAGTATATATTTAAAATTATTAGTTAATATCTACACTTGTTTAATTTTATTATTATTTTGTAGGATTTTTGATAAAAAATAAAGTTGGATGATATGAGAAAATTGGAGCCAATCGGAAGAAATTTAATCCACGAGCTATATTTACATTACTGTAGTAATTTTGGCATATCTTACTCATCTGAACTCCAAATCAGACGTGTTTTGAGGCTACGGACATCTACTCGAAAAGTTCTACAGCTTTTGTGTTTGGTGAAAAGGCTAATTCCGCCTGTATCAATGGCAAAAACAAAGATGAAGTCGGCTGCATTTGTTGGGACAAAATGGGACAACATCAACACAGTGCCACAACTTCCAACTCCTTTGCTGCACTTGTGATTGAATCACATGACATAGTCGGGGAGGAAAACACTACACCAAAACTTTCAATCAAAGCGCTGGGGGCTTACTCCATCGATGGCAATGAATAACATACTAGCATGGAATGTGAGAGGGCTGAACAAGGCAAGCAAACAAACGGAAGTGGCAAGATTCATCTCTAACCACAACATTAGCCTCTTTAGCCTTCTCGAAACAAAGGTAAAGATGCAAGGTTTAGGTGCCCTTTACCAAATACTGCTCCTCTTGGTGCTTCACACATAATCTGGATTGGTATAAAGGAGGACGCATTATAGTAGCTTGGAAAAGCGATGAGATAAGTGTGGATATCAGACATTGCAGCAGCCATATCATTCATGTGGATGTGAACCCACTCAATGGTGATAAATTCTCTTGCTCCTTTGTCTATGGTGCTAGCGATAAAAAAGGGAGAGATGACCTCTTCACTCAGCTTGAGAGCATTAAGAACAACATTGTAGGCTCGTGGCTCCTCATGGGTGACTTCAACTGCATTACCAATATGAATGAAAGAATAGGTCAAAGACCCCGCAACAGTGAACTGGATCCATTATGGAGGTGTATGGAGATTTGCGAAATACATGATTTGAAGAGCATTGGAAGATTCTTCACCTAGACCAAAAAGCAAGAGGGTTCTGCGAGAGTCTTAAGCAAAATCGATCGAGTTATGGGTAATCACTCTTGGGAAGCTACCTGTCCCACATCCGAAGCAGTTTTCTTCCCAGAGGGGAACTTTGATCATACACCGATATTAGTCTATTTCTTCAATTAATACTATTGTTGTATAATTATTTTTTTATCTTAGTAAATGTTTTACGCCTAATTTGCTTAGTATTAGAATCGTACAATCTATTAACTTTGATGTATAATAACATGTGGCATGCTTAGGAAGCTTGTGACATGTGTTATTTTTTGATTGGATTGATAATTTTGACATTGCATTTTATGAAAATAAATTAATGATTATTTCAACATATCTCATACAACTATATTTTATTGAGTTAATTATAATTACTTTATACTTGATTATTTATATCCATTTTATTCAATCTAAGGTAAAGAACGATTTTTAATTAAAAGACGGAGTTGTTAGTGTAGCAGAGTAGGAATAAAATAGCTGAAACCATTACTATACATCGCCCTAATTTATAAACTTATCACCCTAATCAGTTTCAATCAGTAAAAATTAGTTGAATCAGTAAAAATTAGGTAAACTAAACAGGGCCTTAGAGGTGAGACTTGAGTGTGAATTAATGGTTGAGAGATGATAATTTTATGTCCATGTTTTTGTTTGATGGGGAATGAAAATATGTTGAAATTTATAACAAATTTACATATATATCCTTTATGACTTTTTGTATTTTGTTTTCGTTAATGGTAAAATTATCTTTTATTATAAAAATCCAAAATTGCAAGTCCCAATTTCAATACACAAAAATTTGGTCGAGACGGTCTCATTATAAGACCGTTAGTATGGGCCAGCCCAATACCCAGTTCCCTCATTTTTTCTGACTTCTATAATTAACTTCCTCTTCGTTCCTTCTCCATTTTATTTCCTTCCTTGATTTTTCCCATTTTTGTTCATTCTACCATTTTCAATAATTCATCTGATATTAAAAAATAAAAGATCTAAGTTTTCAATAATTTTCAATATCAAAACCCTAAAAATAATTCAACCTTAACTTTTTAGAAGCTTTTTATGATTACTGATTCTGAATTTTCAAGAATCAAAAATGAGAAATTAATTCAAAATATATTTAAAATAATTTAGGATTGAAGATTACTTACAAAGAGAATTGGATTGGAAGAAGAAGATAAGAACACAAAACCCTTAAAAAATTTTATGTTTACTTATAATCAACTGATTATTACGCTTTTACCATTGTTAAACACGTTTTTATATATATTTGTAAATAGTTTAAATTGAATGTTAATAGTTAAATTATGACATATAAATCGACAATTGATGTTTTATGATCTAACTCAATTTTGAACGTATAAGCTTCAATTATCGTTTTAAAAATAAGTATTCAAAGTCTATAAAGATTTTGTATATGTTTTAGTTCAAATTGAATATGTTAATAGTTAAATTATGAGATATAATTTGACAATTGATGTTTTATTATCTAACTCAATTTTGAATTTTTAAAAAATAAGTATTCAAATTGCATAGGTATATTGTATAACATTTAATTTAAATTTACTATGTTAATAGTAAAATCGTGACATATAAAATTGACAATTGATGTTTTATAATCTAACTCAATTTTGAACTTATAATCTTCAAGTATCGATTTATTCATCAAATCTTCCATTAGAGAGATTTTTGGAGTTTTACAGATGAAATGTCGATTTTCTTGATAGTTTCTTGAAGATTTACAGAGATTTGTAAAGAATTGAATGTGCAAATCTTTTTGATTTTGTTTCCTAAATGTCGAGCTTGAAGTTTTGACGGTTTGAAAATCATTTCGGTGAATAGCATTTTTAAATATGGTAGTTATTATATTTTCACTTTTTCCTTTATTTAACTGGAAATGGAATTGGGTTGGGGAGGAAGATGGGCCGTCTCATACTAAGACCGTCTCATGCAAGACCGACTGATTCCAATATCCTATTTCAAGTCTCAATCCCAAAGCCTAATCTTTCTATATTGAGCACACAACTCCTGCTAACAGAAGATTAAGACATTGTTTTAAGAAGAGGATAAGAATCAGAGTAAAGAAGGATAGTACAGAAGTGTGTGAGCAATATGCAGCTCTGATACCATGAAGACGTTCAGTCTTGCATATTCTTCACATCATTTAGAAAATTATAGTGCAGTAACGGTCTGTTTGGTTAATGATACTAATTGGTGATAATGGAAATTATTTGTAGTGTAAATTTTTATGAAATGTATCATGTCATTACCATGGTAATGAAAATTTGATCATATAATGTTTTTTGTTCACAATTTTCCATTACCATCGAATACTACATGTTTAAGTGGTAATGCATTGTAATGAATTTTATGAAGAAAATGAGCTTGTTGAAGGAGAATAAGTATGATCATTAAATTTATCAAGATATATTCTTACTAAAATTATATTGACATTCTATTACCATTCCACCATTTAATACCTATTACCAAATGAGCTATAACAGCTTTATGAAAGGACATTGTACTCTCTTTGATTTGTATATTTTCTGTGTGTCTCAAAGGACAACAATTACAAGATACTTCCTCTGTTCCAAAATACTTGCAACAATTACATATAATAAAAACTTATAAAAAATAAATATTATTAATCTTTGCATCGAGATGAACCAAATAAGATCTCACTTGACTATGTTTTAACTTATATATTATAAATTAATCACAAATTAAGGGAGATAAGTAAATAATGCAAGTAAAACCAATGTTGCGAGTAAATTGAAACGGAGGAAGTATATATATAAGTCCCACAGAAAGGACTATTAAATTCTAGAAGAAAGCAGTACAATAACACTAGGGATATAGACAGGGCCATCTTAAACCATTTTGAGGCCCTGGTCCAATACTAAAATTGAGCCCCAACAAAAAAAGAAATTAAAAAAATTCATTTCAAAAACTGATTACATTATTACAATTATAAAATATACTCCACTTCAATTCATGTTAATACTAACCTTCTACTTGAAAAGAGCCATTCTTTTAACACTTTTTGATGCAAACTCATCAACCAGATCTTCATAGTGGATGATCCCCAAATTGCATTTTATAAGAGAATCCTGCATTTGGTAATGATAAAATACAAAATTAAAAAAATCAGCACGAAATACTCAAATACAAACATACGTTAATCAAAGAAAACTAAAATCACATACAAATTACAATATTTAAATAAAACATTTAAATCAAAATAAATAAAAAATTACTCAATTGGAATGGTCAAGGTCTTCCAGGCTTTTTAGCAAAGGTGATGTACTGATGAGTGATGTGCTTTCGTGTTGAATGGGAAGAGAAGACACATACTTTCAGAAACTTTTTTTAATTATTCTTTTAGAATATAAAAAGTCAATGTTGCTTTTTTTTTTTTTATTGAAATGTGAGAATGTATCCTCTAACATTAAAATGTTTGTAAGGCATGAATACTATTCATGAACCCATTCATGAACAGTATTCACGCCACATCATCTTCCTGTGCCATTTCATCTCCCATTCAGCAGCCACTCACATCTTTCTTTGCCATTTCAGCTGCCATTTCAGCTTCCTGGTTAATACCCATTAGAAGAAACAACCTCAATAGCCACCCTACCATCCTACCATCCTACCTCTTCTCTTCCTCCTCTCTCTTCATTAAATTTTTGGGTTCTCCATGTCTCTGGGGCGGCTGATGTCGTACTTCCTCACACACATCATCAAGTCAAGGATGGTGAAGCTATTGAAGCTATTGAATTATTTATTCCATTATCACCATCATTGTTTTCTTGCTAAAGGTTAGTTCCAATTTCAATTAGTTCTCTGAGAATCTACTGTGTTGCATTTAAGATTGTTGGATTGTGGAGTGTATTTCGTTGGGTGTGCATTCTACTGTGTCGGTTCTGCTGTCCCTGGGTAAAGATTTCCTTGAATTTTAATTGCATTTAAGCTTGTTGCTGTACGTAGTTGTTGGATTGCATTTATTTAATTGCATTTAAGCTTGTTGCTGTAAGTTGTTGTTGCATTCTCTGATTTTGATTTTAATTCTCTGAATTGTGCAATACAAATTACATGTACAAATTGCAAGAACAAAAACCTGTGGAAATATTTGGGTCATTTTTAGGGATTAATAATTCATGTTCTCCAATTTAGGGATTAATAATTTGACTATAATCATGCTATCCTAATTTGATAAATATTACATTTATACAAATATTTGGGTTTTTATTATTAAATAATCATGTTATGTCATTTTTAGGAATTATTAATTTGACTATAATCATGCTATCCTAATTTGATAAATAATCATGTTTTGTCATTTTTAGGGAGTAATAATTTGACTATAATCATTAGAATTTGGTTAAGATGATTTAATAAAAATCATTATAATAGCAGAATAAAAAATCCAATAGAAATATTTGTGGTTTTATTATTAAATAATCATGTTTTGTCATTTTTAGGGATTAATAATTTGACTATAATCATGCTATCCTAATTTGATAAATGATCATGTTTTGTCATTTTGAAGGAGAATCATCTTTGTGATCTACCTTTATTTAGCCTTAATTTTTAGCAAGAATTGGAACTGACTAATATAATCAATCTTGCGTTTTGAAACATAGAAGAAAGTGATTATTTTTACTGCTTTCTGTGTTAATTATAATGTTCATTTGCATCATTCTATTAAATTGAGTTTGGACAACTCACTGTGTCTGCATTGGTGTATTAAACCTTACAACTTTACTGTGTTAGGAGAGTTTATTAAATTCTACTGTGTTGGATTTTTGGATTTAGCTTCTGTTGTGTTGAATGTAATTCCATCAATTTGCATTTTATTCTAATTGTTACGATTGATGCATTTATGGTTTAGGTTTAGAATGTTTGCATTGGTTTTGTTGAAGCTTTTATGTTGTTATCTTATAAGAAATTAGTTTTTGTATTAGGCTTATGTTGCTTAGTGTTGAACACCATTGCTCTTTTATAAACCTCTTAAAATCAAACTATCGTTGTACTTCAATGACCATTTCTAAAAGCTTAATTAAATGTACGTATTCTATGTTTTGCTTAACTCTTACTCATCCTTCATCTATTTGCTCATGTTTTATTTTCAGTCTGCTATGCTTTTACAATTGTTGTTTGCTTAACTGCCTGCGTTTGGACCTATGGATGACCTTACGCTTTGCTTGAATGATAATATATTTGCTGTGGTTTTATATGCCTTTGAAAGGCTTAGCTGCCTTGGGTGTCATCTACTTCCAAAAACGCTCTAGCGGATTTTGATGTGTTGCTTTAGATTCAAATGCTAATATAATGAGGTTTATGTGCTTTTACAAATTCACATGTTAGCGAAACAATTTAGCATTTACACATGTGTGTGCCATTGATGAAGCACATCTTCATGAGTTTTTAGGCTGATGTTGTTGCCTTTCTATAGGTTCTGTCTGTTTTACTTTGCTGATAATTGGAAGACAACCGTCAAATCTTTTAGTAGCCATGGATCAATACCGCAGCAAGCGCTTAGCACCCAATAAAAACAAAAAACCGCCCAAAATCCCTTCTCGTAATGTTCAATACAAAAGTAAGCGCATTGTGGAGAATCCTGAGGTTTCACAACTACATGATGTATCTGCTCCTGATAGCTTGCTCATCCGCCCTGTTAGTGAAACCGATCATTATGCTTATATTGGAACACAACCTTCAAGTTCCAATTCTAACGTAAACAGAAAACGAAAAGGTGTTTGTGCGCTCTATGTTTTTGGTTTTTCCATACTTAGGCTTATTAGAAATTAATAATGCTATTTTGCCACTAATAGGGAGGTTGCCAAACAATCATTCCAATTCAGTTGTAGGTGATTTCGGGGAACAACTATTCATAGGTATTCTATTCCATATTATTTTCTTTTCTTGTATTATATACACCATCCAATCATTTTTATGTGCATGCTTCACCTACTGTTTTTTTTCCTTATATTATTATTCAACCTATGCAAAAGCTATACCTCTTTAAGCACCTTTGCAGATAAGGGGTTCCCTACTTCTCCCGTTAAGCTTGCTGAGCCGACATGTTGTGCGTCGTGTGGTGCTAAGTTGTTTGCTTATGAATCCAAAATTTATGTTGTGGTGATGGAATAGTAAAGATTGCAATGAATGAATATCCTTCGCAACTTATTTCGCTTTTCTCACGTGAAGATGAAATAGGAATCCAGTTTAGGAAGTATTGTCGCCTATACAATAGTATGTTTGCATTTAGTTCGCTTGGAGGCTCAATTGATGCGCGTACCCACAAAGGCATTTATGTGTTCAAGCTGCACAGACAACTATATCACTATGTGCCTGATCTATTGCCTCGCGATTCCGAGAAGCCAAAGTTCTTACAGCTCTATTTTTATGATGGTGCATTTGAAAAAGAGCACCGCTCTGGCGTCTTCCCAGAGCTTAATCCTGCTATAGTTAGCTTGCTTATGGACATAATGGATCGTAATCCATATGCGCACTTCTTTCGGTCTTTGCGGCACATAGATGTACGCGAGCATACACGGGTCTTGCTAAATAAGAACTCATGTTTAGATCAGAGATTATATAATGCACCATCATCTGATGAAGTTGCTGCAATTTTACTTGATAATTTACCATCAAATGAAAGCAGAAGTCCATATATTGTGGTTTGGGGTAAATCGTCCACATCTCATCGCATCTATCATTACTACGGCTGCTACGACCCTTTACAGTATCCGTTGTTATTTCCTAATGGGGATTGTGGATGGCACCAAGGCGTACGAAAAGATTCTTATGATCAAAGACGATCGAGACAACGTATGCGCAACCCGATTACTCCGACTTTAGCACAGACTGTTGAAGAATTACTTCTTGATGAAGCAATTGGTTAGTGCATACATGATTACTTAGAATTCTATTTTTGCACTCTTTTCATGCGCTTATATTTCTATGTTTTAAAAAACAGTCGCTGTTGATGGTTTCAAAGATCGTCAACAAAGGTTATCATGCCGCGAGTACTATGCGTATAGGCTCCAGATTCGTCCGCATAATTATCTTATAAGAGCTGGGCGACTTTTCTAACAATTTGTGGTTGATATGTATGTAAAGATCGAGAACACAAGACTAGATTTTGTTCGCAACAACCAAGCACAACTTCGTGCTGAACTATATGACGGGATAGTGGACAGCATGAACAACGGGGACTGTTGTGCATCAAATATTGGGCATCGTATCATTCTACAGCCTTTGTTTATAGGTGGTCCTAGAGATATGAAGAAGCGATATTTGAATGCGATGGCTCTTGTGCAGAGATATGGCAAACCTGATATTTTCCTTACAATGACATGCAACGCAAATTGGGCTGAGATAAAACAAGAACTTGCAGAAGGTGAACATGCCCAAGATAGACCGGATTTAGTTTCCAGGGTCTTCCGTGCAAAATTAGTGGCTTTAAAAAAGATAATACGAGAAAAAAAAAATTTCGGAGAGGTTGCTGCAATTATACATGTTATTGAATTCCAAAAGCGCGGCCTACCACATGCACACTTTTTAATTATTTTGCAGCCTCAATCGAAGATCTCACAGCCACAACAATTCGATAAGTTTGTATGTGCGGAAATACCATCACCGTCTTACCAATATTTGAGAGGACTTGTGCTACGGAATATGATGCATGGTCCATGTGGCTTTTTTAATCCTAAGTGCCCATGTATGGTCAAACGTGACGGTAAGCATGTGTGTAGGTATAAGTATCCAAGGGACTTTACCACATTTACAACGCATTCCGATGATGGCTATCCGACATATATGCGGCGCGATACCGGTGAAGTTGTTCGCATACGTGGTGTGGACTTAGATAATCGGTGGGTTATTCCATATAACCCATATCTTCTAGCGAGTTTTGATTGCCATATCAATGTGGAAATATGCTCAACCATTAAGGCTGTGAAATACCTTTACAAGTATGTGTACAAAGGGCATGATAAAATATCAGTTAGCATCGGTTCTAGAGCTGAAGCACACGTCATTGATGAGGTCGAAAGGTTTCAATCCGGAAGGTGGGTTTCTCCCCCTGAAGCTGCTTGGAGAATTTTTTCATTTGATTTGTATGATATGCAGCCTGTAGTTCTACCTCTCCAAGTGCATTTGCCGAATAAGCAAAGTGTTTGTTTTAACGCGTCAGAGAATCTTGCGCACGTCCTTGGATGCGAATCAAGAGCTAAAACTGTCCTAACTGAGTTCTTCGAATACAATGCGTCACATCCCACTGAGCCAAAATACTGCTTTCCTACATTTGCAGAACACCATGTTTGGCATGCACAGAGCAAATCTTGGAGGAAAAGGAAGCGGAGCAAAGTCATCGGTAGACTTGCATTTGTTGCACCTTCAGAGGGTGAACGGTACTATTTACGCTTATTGTTAGCACGAGTAGTTGGTCCTCGCTCGTTTGATGACTTGCTCACAGTAAACAATCAACGATGCTCTTCTTTTCATGAGGCCGCATTGAAGCGAGGATTCGTTGAGCCAGATAACTTAATCGAACGTTGTTTAGATGAAGCAGTGGAAGTCCAAATGCCATATGCTCTGCGGCGCCTTTTTGCTACTGTCCTCATTTTCCTTGAACCGATTTCTCCTTCTCAGCTGTGGGACCACTATTACCCTTACCTTTCAGAAGACTATGCACTCAAGCATCCTAATTAACCTCGCAAGGTTTTGGCACTTACTACTCGATCTTTTGAGCTCTTCTTGGAGAACATGGGTAAGACGCTTGCAGATTATGGTTTACAACATCTCTATCGAGATACAGATTTGGTGTTTCAACGAACACGGGATATAGCTGATGCTTTAGATGCTCCAATTCCATCGTCATGCATAGAAGCGCGCGCATTGTTGACTGGTGAACAGCGTGTAGCATACAAACGCATTATTTCCCATGTTAAACAAGGAAAGCCTGGGTTGTTTTTCATTGATGGTCCAGGTGGTACTGGGAAAACGTTTTTGTATAATGCCTTGTACACAAAAGTCAGATTACTTGGAAAGATCGTGCTTCCAACAGCAACATCGGGCATAGCAGCTTCTAATATGCCTACTGGTCGCACCGCCCATTCGCGATTTAAGATACCAAATGATTCCGGTGAATACATGTCATGCAACGTTGGGAAACAATCAAGCCTTGCAGCCCTAATCAAAGAAGCTACACTGATTATTTGGGATGAAGCTTCCATGGCTCGTCGAGAAAACATCGAGTCAGTTGATTTACTTTTGAGAGATCTGTGCTCACCCAATGTTCGTTTTGGTGGTAAGATCGTTGTTTTAGGGGGCGACTTCCGTCAAACGGTTCCTGTTGTTCAAAAAAAAACACAACAAGAAATCATTGAATACAGTTTGGTTTGCTCACCGCTGTGGCCTCTTTTCACCCGTCTACGCCTAACTGAGAATATAAGGGCGCGCGAGGATCCAACATTCTCTGATTACTTACTTGCTCTAGGTAATGGCGAGCTCCAAACCGAGGAAAGTGAGCTTATTATCATCCCATCAACCTTCAGGTTGCAGTGTAGAGAATCCTCTGCTAGCATAGATGATTTGCTACAACAAGTTTATCCTCAAATAGCCATTTCAAGTGCAACACCAGAGCTTTTTACCGAAAGAGCTATTCTTACACCCAGGAACGAAGATGTGGATATAATAAATTCACGTCTCATAGAAAGTTTTGCTGGAGATATTTGTTGTTATAAAAGCTTTGATACAATTATTGATGATTACAACAATATCTATCCAACAGAATTCTTGAACACACTTTGTCCTGGAGGAATGAGCCCACATGAAATGCTTTTAAAGCTAAATTGCCCGGTCATCCTACTGCGGAATCTCGATCCATCAAGCGGCTTGTGTAATGGAACACGACTTATTTGTAGGAAGTTTATGCCGAATCTCATTCAGTGCGAAATTGCGACAGGGTTTTCAAAGGGTGACACCGTCTTTTTACCGCACATTTGTCTTCGAGCACCTGAATCGTCTGGATACCCATTCCAATTTCAAAGGATGCAATTCCCGATCAAATTGTGTTTTGCTATGACCATTAATAAGTCACAAGGGCAAACTCTCCAAGAAGTTGGGATCTACATTCGTCAGCCTTGCTTTTCACATGGTCAGTTATATGTTGCTTTTTCAAGAGCTAGAAAAGCAAGCAAGATTTGGGTGCTTGATGAAAACTCTCAGAATGATTGTAGTCAACCACCCCGCACTACAAATGTTGTTTCATATGACTTATTAAAGAAAGCTGGAATTATACCAAGTTTAGCAATCGTATATAGCAAATACCACAATTGTTTTGTTTACAACTTCTATTTGTTTCCTCTAACACAATCTTACGCCTTTTTTTTTTCAACAGATAATGATCGTTAAGCATCCAGTGATACATCCAGAAATTTTTTTTATGCTACTTTATTGAAGTAACGAGTAAGTTAATCGCCTTTATGTTAATGCACATTAATAAGCTTTCTTTAGAAAATATTTAATTCCTTAATGAGTTTTAAAAGCTTTACGTATACAACAGATTATCTGTTCTCTTGTGTTTTTTTGTTGATGCTGTTGTAGTCGCATTTTGTTGTTGTGTTGTTACGTTTGCTATTTACGTTGCAACTATCGATACTTGGTAACTGTTGTTATAACTTTGTTGCTTCTTTCTTAGATTGATCTCATTGTATTATTACTGTTCTCTTGTGTTGTTTTGGTGTTGCTGTTGTTGGCGCATTTTGTAGTTGTCTGTAATGTTGTCGCTGCTGCTGTGAATGATGATGCGATGCTGCCCCTGTGTTGTTTCTATTGTCTCGTTAACCGTTGTTGTTACTGTTGCTATCTTTGTTTTGTGTAGTTGTCGAGCGTTCATTTTTCTACCTAATGTTTGCTTCATTATTCATGCTATTCAATTGATTACATTCTCAGTACTTGATTAGTTTTGAAATCACTTGAAGCTGCAGCAATTGTTTTTTCTGTCCACTCTTCATGCACTCTTATCGAGCCCCAAACATCTTACTTTCAGGCAGAGAAAATACACACCAAACATATTCCCTTGCACTGCCGGTGCACAACACACATGCAGCAATGTACACATGTTACGTTGTGCGTGTAGAACAACCTTCACTACCTGCCACAGCAACTTCCTACTCTTACAAATCTTTTGTTCTCACAGCAACTCACTTAACGCAGCTCACAGCAACTGAAGGCAGGTCACAGTAAGGCACTAAAGGTCAGTAGAATTGTTGGCTTCTAACTTTTCATTGATGATACTTTTACTTCAATCTGTAATTGATTGCTCTTGCAACCTGCAAAACATGGTCATTCATGTTAATTTAAACAAAGATGTAACTTTATTTTTGAATGGCTTGAAAGTACTTCTCTTTTGGTGGCACATGATGCTAGATTGAATACTATTTTTCCTTGCTGTGACAATGTGTCAAACTACTAACTATATATAACTCAGCATCCTTAATTTAATGAATAGACAGTTTTGCAAAGACACACATAAAAGAAATATTTGTATCAGCTGCCACATTTAGTTTTCCTATAGGTAACTACTTGTGTCTAGGAATTTTATGAGTTTATTTTAGACATAATACAGCTTTAACCGAGTAATGTGTTATATAGTGTCTTTAGTACAATATAAAAGTAAACATAACTGCTCTTTAAGTATTTTCATGAAAATATTGTACTAAAGCTCCATTCCCTCTTAACTTCTTGTTAATTTTGCCTTAACTTCCAGAAGCATATAGACAAACACCATGAAAGTGCAAGTACTGCCAACAAGTCAGCAAAAATGAAACCCAAATATCATAAGGCCATGATTGAGCCTTTACTATTATTATTACTTAAAAAATAGCCTTAACTATTATTATTACTTAAAAAATGGCGTTAACTATTATTATTATTACTTAAATCAATATGACATGTTATGTTAATTTTGCCTTAACTTCCAGTAGCATATAGACAAACACTATGAAAGTGCAAGAACAGCCTTAACTATTATTATTATTACTTAAAAAATGGCGTTCATAAGAATAAAAATTATACCAACATATCGCCATGATTGAGCCTTATGACTCCATAATGTAGTTAGCATAAGGCCAAAGGAAATAACCAATGCAAATATTCCATTTCCAAAATGCGCAGAAAGCAGAAATGCAATTTGATTCGGATTTGCACGATGCTGACTCGCACTACCAACGATTGATAAAACGTTTCTTATTGCAATAAAAAGATTAGCTGCTGTACTTTGAGTACAGTGTTCCAGCTTAGTGCTAACGCCTTTCTCTTATTGACAGCCATACACAAACATGAAGGAACAATATGCAAAGTTCAGTGAACTGAACCCCAAACAGGTGAATCACAAAATCAAGTGCAAAGTGATAGAAAAATCTCATCCATTTCAGTCACCTGGAAAAAAAAAGTACCAACGACTTTTGCTCCAAGATGAAAATGTATGGGTTGCTTTTATACTTTGTGAGTCAATTTTCAGAACCACAAACAACTTTTTCCAACATCTAATATTTTGTTTTAATAAACTTATGATGTCAGGGTGATCTAATGAAAGCAACATTGTTTGAGGATGATATACAAGCGTACGACGATCTAATCAAGCAAAGCCAAGAATACATGATCTCAAATCCAACAATTCGCACTGTTGATGAAAAATATCAATCGAAGGTTGGCGAGTTCCAAATGACGTTCAATAATCGGACTGTCATCCAAGCCACAGGTACTTCAAGTGCCTCTGGTCCGGCTTATCATGCACTATCAAGCATTCCTCGCGTTGCAAGTCCTTACGAAAGATATGGTATATAAACATTACTCTTGCTTACCTACGTACCACTCTTGAACAAGTAGATTTTCTAAATTTCCCTCATATACATGTTTTGTCGTCATACTTCTTTTAAAGTGTATAAATATATTCATCTCTATTTACTTTTTCTAGATGTTCTCGGAATTGTTCTTTTCATTGGAGACGTACGCACAATTACCGGAGCTTTTGCTCAGCAAAGTAGCGTCTGTGAAATTCTAATCACGGATCACAGGTATTCTTTTCCTAAGAATTAGCCTTGCAAGTCTGTTTATTTCATATTATAACATTTTTTTTTCGTTTTGCTTCCAAAAACAGCTCTCATCAACCCATAACAATCTCAGCATGGAATGATCTAGCTGATTTCTTTAAAGAAAAGCCCGTTTCATATCCTATTATCGGCTTTACTTCTCTCAAAGTGACTTCGCATAAAGATTGCAATTTACGTACTTCAAATTCTAATCCACGCATATTTTTCATTACAGCTTTTTAAAAAAACATTTACACCTTCTTATGACACTTGCTAGGCTTTGGCTTATCGACTACAATGTCCTCGACCTTCATACTAACGCCGACTGGCGAGAAGGCGGCTCAGCTCAGCCATTGGTTTGTTTTTGCGTCAATCATTTTAAATTTCTGCTATGTTCTTCAAATTAGTGCTTTTTCACTGCCTCTTTTTGAATTTATGTCATATATATCTGCTGCTGTACTGTTGTTGTCACACACTGTTTTTTTTTATTTTTGAAGCATTATGAAAATTAGTTACTGATTTTGAGGCATTAAGAAAATCAGTGTATATACACATACATATTTATTTACATCAGTTAGTTACAGATTTTGAAGCATCAGTGAGCTTCAATGAGTTACTGATTTTGAAGGATCAAGAGCATCAGTTATTGATTTCTAATCAGTGTTTGTGATGTTATTTTGATTAGTACAATCAGATTTGAATGATTGTCCCATATAAATGTTCATCGATTCATTTATTTTAACAGTATACAATTATCCACAAAAAAAATGTACTTTGCTTTATACAACTTATTATAGCTATAGTCCCGTTTACTTAGGGCCTCTACACATGGAAAGTTGCTTGATGAACGGAAAGCGCAGATTCAAGAAACTCGTACACCACTACAACAACGACGCCACACAATGATAGATTTCATTAAGAACAAAAAAGTATTGCATCATAATTTATATTAATTCTTATTGTTATCTATGCATTTCCAAACAACTTTACTTACAAAGGTACTATTACAATATGCAGGCTAACAACACCATACAAGATGAGCGCTATTGTATTAATGCATTCCTCCCCACATGCAGCTACGATGATATTCGCAAATTTTTGGGTTGTGGCTCATGCAACAAGAAAACAGACACGGATAAGTATAAAGTCTATACTTGTCAATGGTGTCACAAGAAAGACTCCATTTCTACGCCCAGGTTTCCCCACTTATTTTATTTGTGAAGCAAGTTCAATTTGTAACATTCTTGTTCTACTCTGATAAATCTTCTCTCTTGGTTTGCCAATTTTTCAGATTAGCTCTAACATTTGATGTTGTGGATGCCACTGGGTGTATCAATCTCACAGCTTTCAATGAAGATGTGGCTAAGCTGTTTGGAAAAACTATTGACGCTTTATATGCTCCCACAACTTCTGTAAGTAGTGTGAATATTTTGTTTTTTGGGCCAAAAAAAAGCAGAATTATTAATGTGTTTTTGCATAAACAAGAAGAAATCACTGCTTACGAAGAGATAGCAAGCTCATTTAAAGACAAAGCTATATGCATTGAAGTTGGCCCCACATCAGCGCTATCAAAGAACGGAGTGTTAAAGTGGGTGTTAAAATCAGTTTTGGCCGAACCGCTCCCACCACAAGCAAATCAACCACAGCCTGAACAACTCCAAACCAACATCTCACCAAAGCCCATCAATCCAAGTGAAAGTGTTGTTGCTCCTCATGCACCTACAAAATCAGAAAATTCACAACTGTTTTCCTCCCCTTCTCTTATTGCAGAACAAGCTACCTCTCTAACACCCATACCTAATCCATCTGAAGCTGCCTCATCATCTTCACCGAATCCGCCAGCAAAGGAGCTGAAAGTGCGTTGTCGTTTAGAGTTTGGACAAATGGAATGCAGCTCTAAATCTGATGACACCGCTTGCTAAACATTTACTATGCTTTTTTTTTTTTTGGGGTTTTTGCCTTTGGCCAAATAGGAAGAAGCTTTAAACCATATACCTCGGCCTCCTAACCATCTACTAAAATTGTCTTTTTTTGTTATTTGTGTTGTGCTCAACTTTTGAATGCTGTGTATGCTACGCATCAAGTCTTTTGTAGATGAATCATGTTGTTCATTGCTTTTGTCTCACAGCACAACTTTAGATGTACCTACGGCTGTATGTATTGGTCTATTAGGTTATGTTTATGTATGTATGCTATTGTGGTACTTAAAACCATTCTAATTGGCTTGAATTAAGTTCTCACGATTATTTATTCACAAGCTTTATAACACATATTACTATATTAGTTTGGATAGGAATCATGCTTGCTCCTGTTGTTGAAATCTTTTCTATGCTCAAAGGTGCACGCAAAATACTTTGTGGTAAAATGTAAGATTACATGACGGCCAAATATGAAGGCAGTTTGTTTATCAATTTTCATAGTTATCGGTTAGTCCAGAGGCAGCAAAAAAAAGACGACAATATGACAGTCCATTGATCGACTTCTTACGACGCTCTGCTATTGCCATAAACTCACTGTTTTGCACCTTATTGCCTCAAGCCCTCAACAATGTACGACGCATAGAGATCCCTGAAACACAGCAAAGTGATGAAAAGTCGTTACATAAATCCATTTTCAGAAAAGTGAATGAACAACGCTAAGCCAGCGAGTATTCAACAACTCGAAATCTCACATTGAATATTGGATGGCAGCAATATCATCTGCAGCTGGCAGAAAATCATTCACTGGAACACTCTTGTTCTCATTCTTCCTGTCTAGGTTCTCGGTAAACGAATCCTTGTACAAATTGGAGGGGAACCAGGAAGTGTTCCTCTTATTCAGGTCGGACGTCAGATAATCAAACTAGACCTTAAAAAATTAGAACGTGCTGACCTTACTTTAGGTGAAGATATAGCTTTCATAATTATGAGGGTAAACCACTGATGAGCAAAGAAGTAGCTTTCATATATTCACTTTGGAGCATGGACTTTCATCTTCTTATATGCTACTTGCCTTGTCTTCTCCAACACTTTGTAAAGATCATAAAACTGGACATAAAAGTCAAAGCTTGGAATTATACCATTACTAATATGATCCAATACACATAAGTATGCTTTTTTCCTAGCCTAACGTATTGGCTTTTTAATGAAATTCGACTTACGCAAATTATTCCCGTCAAGCTAAACATTGTGTCTTGGGGGACCGCGTGCGTAGCACGTGGCCCCACAACTAGTTAATAAGAAAAGTCTCTTTAATGTTGCTGATTACTCTCAAGTGACAAAGTCTCTACCTTGTCTTTTTCATTTGCAATTAATAGAAAATACTCCCTTCTATCACTAGTGGAAAAAACCTTAAGGGCTGCGGTTTTTTAGCCCTTATGGGCTGCGGTTTTTGACCCCAGCCATTATTGTAGCAGCAAATAATATTAGATAAGGGCTGCGGTCAAAATACGCAGCCCAAAAAGGACTAAAGGGCTGCGGACAGGTCAAAAAAACCGCAGCCCTTTAGTCATTTTTAAAAATAAAAAAAAAAATTTTTTTTTTGCTTTTCATTTAATTCCATTCCAAACACCATCGTTTTTTTAAAAAAATAAATCAAACATCAAAGAACCAGATCTTACACAACAAACGATGAACAACTGATCATCTTACAAATGAACAACAAATCTTACAGATCTTACAGATGAAAATAGATCAAACGATGAACAACAAACATAAAAAAAACCCAGATCGAACATTATCAAAAAACAAGAACATCAACTATATAGATCTTACAAATAAAAAAACGAAACTTACAAAACAAAAACCAGAACATCAACTATATAAATCTTACAAATAAAAATAAAGGAAACTTACAGAACAAGAACAAGAACATTATCAAACGAAACATTAACAAAGAACAACAACATTATCAAAGAAAATTCTTCAAGATATCTTCAAAATCTTCAAGCTGGACGCCATAATCTTCAAAATCTTGAAGAAAATTCAGATCTGGACGCCATAATCTTCAAGCTGGACGCCATAATCTTACAAATAAAAAAAAATGAAACTTACAAAACAAATAAAAAAAACGAAACTTACAAAACAAAAACCTAGATCTTCAATATATCTTCAAAATCTTCAAGCTGGACGCCATAATCTTCGAAATTCAGATCTGAATTTTGAAGAAAATTCTCGCCAAAATCTTCGAAATTCAGATCTGGATTTTGAAGAAAATCGTAAGGTTTCTTCATGAAATTCTTGCCAAATTCTCGCCAAAATTCTTCGAAGTTTTGAATTTTTGAAGTTTTGAAGGTTTGAGGTTGATGAAAGTGAAAGAAATGTAAAGAAATGAAAGTGAAAGAAATGCGCCGTTTAATTTGAGGGAGATGAAGTTATTAGGAAATGAAAGTGAAAGAAATGAAGGTTTGAAGGAGGAATTTCTGATTTTATTTTAAGAGAAGGAGAGAAGGGAGATGAGATGAGAAGTTAACTTAGGGTTTCTGATTTTTAAGGGGGCGCCTCATTTTTAAGCAATTTTCGTTTTTTTTTAATTAAAAACACTAGGGGCTGCGGACAGATGTAAAAACCGCAGCCCTTTACTATTTTTTTTTGGGTTAATTTTATTAATTTTCGAAAATATTGAAAACACTTTGGGGCTGCGGACAGTAGACAAAACCGCAGCCCATTATCTTTTTTTTTTTACTACAGTTTGGGGCTGCGGACAATAGACAAAATCGCAGCCCTTGTTAATTTTTTTTTAACACATTTTTTTTTACTCATATTGGCTGCGGGTGCCTAAAAACCGCAGCCAATAAGTAGCAGCCAATAGCTTTTTTTCCACTAGTGTATTCATAGAAAATGGGACATTTGGTATTTTCACCAAAACCAAGGAGGGGTGGGAGACCACTTAAAAGTGGGTGGAAAACTTTCTTTTTCCATAAAGGATATTGATATTTATGTGTTGTTGTATTGTTGTAGTAAGGGTAAAAGATTAAAAAAGAATGACAAAAATAGAAATGAAACATTTTGTGTGAATTGACCCAAAATAGAAATGTCTCATTCTCTACAAATAGGAGGGAGCAATTATTTGCTATTTTGGGCGATGTATTCATATTTTCTGGGGCTCTATACAAATGACCAGACTGGCCTTGCACTTAACCGGCCTTGGATATAGAGAGGAGAGCATAATTGTTGTTGTAACAAAGTTTGCATGGGAGGAACAATCATCTGTTAGCAGGTGCAGGAGCTCACTAGTGGAAAAAAAGCCAATTGCTGCGGTTTTTTTTAGGGGTATTAGCTGCGGTTTTGTCTCGCAGCCTTTGGAGTAGCAGCAGATGAGGTTTTGTTATTGGCTGCGGACATTACAACCGCAGCCAATACCCCATTTTTAGACCAAAAAAAAGCCATCAAAGGCTGCGGTTTTAGACATGACCGCAGCCTTTGATGGCTTTTTTTTTGTTTTTTTTTTCACTTTGTTTCATGCGAAATATGATCTAAAAAGCCCAGAAATAACCCAAAAATAAAGAAATAACAATAGAAAAAACGATAAAGATATGAAAGCCCAGAAATAACGCAGAAAAAATGAAATAACCCAGAACGAAGTAACCCAGATAAAGATCTTGATTCATGCAATAGATAAAGATCTAAAAGGCCCAGAAATAACCCAGAAAAAATGAAATAGCCATAGAAAAAACGAAACTTATGGATCTTGTTTCATGCATCACTTTACATATGAAAGCTTTACAACAAAAATTGAAAGAAAGATAAAGATATATCTAAGAATATGAACACAAAGATTAAATCGAATAAACGAACCCAGAAAAACCAAATAAACAAACCCATAAACATTAACCCAGATCTTAAACGAAATAAACATAAAAATTACAAATAAACATAAACGAAATAAAAGAAATAAACGAAATAAAGATTAAAACTAAACATAAAAATTCAAACCCAGAAAAATATGTAGATCTAAGAACAAGTACAATAGTCTGAAATTACAAATCGAAATCAACAAACGAAGGAGACTTTGTTGGGTTTAGATTATTTCGAAATCAACAAATCGAAATCAACAAACGAAATCAACAATCGAAATTCAAACCCAGATCTTCAAACCGAAATCAACAATCGAAATCAACAAATCGAAATTCAAACCCAGATCTTCATTGTGTATACACTTAGGAAGAAGGAAGAAGGAGACTTTGATGGGCTTTGAGGAAGAAGGAAGAAGGAGGCTAATTTGAGGAGGAAGAAGGATTCACGTTTTTTGAAGGATTTGAGAAAAATGGCTTTGAGAATTTTGTATGTGAAGAAGTAGCTTTGAGAATAAGTGAGAAGTAGGCGCAGCTTTTATGTGAAGAAGGAGGCGCCAACGTTGTGTATATGTGAATTAGGGTTTTTGTGTGGGCTTTGAGAAATTTGGGCTTGGCTTCACTTTTTGGCTCCGGACACTAGAGAAAACCGCAACCTATGATATAATTTCATTTATTGGCTGCGGACTTATGAGCAAACCGCAGCCTATTCCAATTTTTTTTAAATTTTACTTATTGGCTGCGAATACATTAAAACCGCAGCTAATAGCTTTTTTCCACTAGTGGCTATGTGCTCAATACTCCACACAATCAACAAAGTTTGTCCTAAAGTCACTTTCCCATGCCCTAATTTCGACAAAACAATCCACCCTTTTCCTCTCACATTTTTCTTATTTTTTCTCGTTCCTCTCCTTCTTCAGCTTGTGAGTTCATCACTTCGCCAACCCGTTCAAGCCTGTAAGTTCTCTCGTTTATGTACACATTTGAATATTATGTTAAATTAGCCTTTTTTTTGCTGAGGGGAGTAGAAAATGCTCTTTTAGTTATTGTAGTTTTTGCCTTCGATCCTCAGAAGTTAGGATTTAGGATTGCATTACTGGTTGTTGAATGTTATGGACACTATATTGTTGCTTTTGTTGATTCTATTATTATTAGGCCTTCTTCATGTGCATGTCATTGTGTTGCTTCTGGTTGTAAGTTCTAGGCTTCTTGCGAAATGTATTGTGACCCTTTGGCAGTTGCGTGATAAAATGGATGCAAGATTTTTATGTCGACAACATGACATTAATAAGTTTGAGGCATCAACAAGCATGAAAAACTATTTTTAAATGTATTTTGATATTTTGGGTTTTGTAAAATTGTAGGAAAAGAGAGATACTACAGATATGTCTTCGAATTTGCCTTTGTGGCTTGGTCAAATTCTCTCTGATTCTTCTATTCGACTAGAACCTGAGACGGTTAGTATTTTAAATTTGATGCTTTTTTCTTATTTTGTTTTTGCTTTTGGATTTGATAGCTTGAACTTTGTTTAGAAATAGATGTATATTTTAAGCTAATTAAATCAGAATTTAGCATTTTAGGGTTTGTTATATGTTAAATTGTTAATAATGTCACTTGCAATTGAATTTCCTTTGTTTAGCTAGAGGGGACTAATTTAGCAACTAAATAATATGTTTATTTAACTTTTGATGTACTTGGTTCTTTAGATTGAAGATTTGTAGACATTACCATTAGTGTTTCTGTTGTATAAGATAACAAGATTGCACCCTTATAAAGTACACTCCTAGATTATTAGGGAGTATTTTTGTCGAGTTGTGAATAAAGTACTATCAGAATAGTATTCTATATCTTCTTAATAGAATAGGTTCTGTCAATTTTTCCTGTATTAACTTAAAATAGGAGGTGATCAAGCTTAAAAATGCATGTAATTTGTGTTTGTCATTAAAATTGATATACTCATAATCCACAATAAAACCCATCTGGTCCGTGACACATAATAAAAAATTCGTATATTAGCGAAAATGGGGCCGAACTGCCTCACTTAATTATCAATAAATGGTTCCGGGTTTTATGAGGGAGATTATAACCAAATTAGTGACTAAAGTCAACTAACGTCTTAACTCACCTGGTCAATGACAACTAATGAAATATTAGGAGGCAGGTTATAAATGAGATTTAAAATTCTGTGTTAATAATATCACTTCAATTGAATTTCCTTTGTTTAAATATTTACGATGTAACATTGGTTTTGATATTCTTTCTTTTTCTTGCAGCCTCCTAATATTAAAGCTTTTATTGATAAAGTATGTCAGAGTACATTGCAAGATATAGCAATCCCTATTTCTGGATTCCACTAGGAGTACAACAAGGTGAATATGTGTTTTTTTGTTGTGGTTTTTGTAACTAGTGTTATAAATTGTTTGTTCCAAGCTCACTAGAAATCACCTTTTCATGTGTTTTAGGGGAATTTTCATCATTGGAGACCACTCTTTCACCAGTTCGACATTTACTTAAAAGCTCATGTAGTTGATAGGCATGACCTTCTTCTTTTTGATATTATCACAGAAGATGATGCTTTATTTCCTAAGCAAGCAATTTTGTAAATCTTGAGGATGATGCAAATTATCTTAAAACAGTGTCACAATAAGAGTTCATGGTCTAGAGGTAATTCGAAGCCCATGAACATATCTAGTTATGTTTGTGGCTTTATGTGATGATTAGATGTATGAATATGGCGATGCTAATTAAATTTTATTATTTATATATCTATTTATTTTGATTTTAATGTTTTTTTATTTTTTATTTTTTATATTACCGAGAGTTGAACATTACTACTAACAATGATTTAAGAGTTATATTATATTTTAATGCAATAAAAGATTTGAACACTTGTCACTATAACAAGAAAATTCTTTTCTTTCGATGCTACTACACATCTTTATTATTAGATGTATGAATATGGCGATGCTAATTAGATGTATGAATATGGCGATGCTAATTAAATTTTATTATTTATATATCTATTTATTTTGATTTTAATGTTTTTTTATTTTTTATTTTTTATATTACCGAGAGTTGAACATTACTACTAACAATGATGTAAGAGTTATATTATATTTAAATGCAATAAAAGATTTGAACACTTGTCAGTATAACAAGAAAATTCTTTTCTTTCGATGCTACTACACATCTTTATTGAAGGTTTTTTTATTTTTTATTTTTTTATTTTTCATATTATCGGGATTGTACCATTGGTATAAAAGCATAAATAAACCATAAATAAATTACTATAATTAAAAAAAATTTAATGTTGATCTAAAAGTAATTAACTTTGACATTAAAGCGATCAATTTCTACTTATAAATTTATAACTTTAAATGAATTAATTATTATAAAGTCTTCAATTTTAATATTAATGTGATCTATTTTTTTTTTTTTTAAAGGAATATTAATGTGATCTATTAAGACCTTAAAGTGATCAATCATACAATAATAAAATTTTGTTGTTAAATGACAAGTGGCAATCTAATAGCCATTTGCAAATTAATACAACAAAATTAATAGTCATTTAGTTATAAACGGAAACATAAATAGAATTTCAATATTTTTCATTTTATATAAAATGCTTTTACAATTTAAAATTAATAAAATTATTGCAATAATAGTATCTTAATCTTTTGAAAATATAATGAGGTACTAAAAAAATATAAAATTTTCCTATCATACAATACTATAATTTTTGTTGTTAAGTGACAAGTTGCAATTTAATAGCCATTTGCTAATTAATGCAACAAAATTAATAGTCATTTAGTTATAAACGAAAACATGAATAGAATTTCAATATTTTTCATTTTATATAAAATTGAAATTAATAAAATTATTGCAATAATAGTATCTTAATCTTTTGAAAATATGATGAGGTACTCAAAAAATATAAAATTTTCCTATAATACAAAAAATAATGAGATTGTTAAAAAATTTATAAAAATAATTACAACATATATTCACAAACAACAAAGTAATTCGATTGTTACTTTGATAAAAAGTATTAAATTTCCATATTTTCCTTTCATATAATATATTGTACAGTCAAAATAATTAATTTTCAGTAATATTAGAAAATATTTTTTTATGACATTATATTATTCCATCCAAAATGGATTCAATTTTTTCGTTGTTATATTAATTCAAATATATATTATTATTATCGTTCAAAAAACAATATATATTATTATTACATTTTTCAATTATTATAATTTCATAATAATATGCAAATATTTTGATTACTTTATTACTGTTTTATTTAATTATTTAGTGGATGAGCTAATATTCATTTTATAAACAATTAATCAAAATAAATAATTTTCAATAACATCAGGAAATGTTTTTGGTAATGACATTATATTAATATTAGTTTTTTTAACTATTATAATTTCATAATAATGATATGAAAATTTTTTTGATTATTTTTGATTATTATTTTATTTAATTATTTATTGAACCATAATATTTTTATACACAATTTGAATATATTATTAAATAGGAAAATTTGCCATGAATAATCCCAACTATCACTCGTTGGCCAAAAATAATCCCAACTATTGATTATTTTCTAATAATCCTAACTATTGCCTACCTTTGCTGAAAATAGGCCCTCTTCATTTAGAACCGGCTCCAGCAGGTAATATGCTTTGAAATTTCTTTTTTTCCTTTTTTTTTTGTATTTTTCTTCATTAAATCTTCATCAAACCCATCATCATCCTGTCCATCTTCATCTTCTTCATTCAACCTAAACCCTAACTCTTCATTCTTCATTCATCCTCTCCTTCTTACTCCTTCTATCATCCTAAACCCTAAATCTTCAATGAAATTGGAACATTACTTGACAAAATTCAGAAATTGAAGCACAAGAAAAGGACCATGAAGAGGTTGTTAACTCACTAAAACTGGATTTATGCTTTTGTTCTCTTGGTTCATATGTGTTGTGATTGTACTTGTACTTGTACTTACTTAGGAAATTCTCAATAGGAATGTACCAAGTAGCAACTAGTAATGAGTGAAATATTGAAAACAATGTAATTGGTAGTAGGTGTGTTCAACTATGTAATGAATTATGGTGAAAGTAATGAAAGCAATGTATGATTGAAAGCAATGAATTATTTGCACATAAATCAGTCCAAAAAATCAGTCCACATACGCATTAATCAGTGGACAGTGGACATACACTTACACAAAACCAGTCCACATACAATTAGCACAATTTGCACAGCTTGAGATTCCACAGCAGCTTCAACAGTCCACAAAATCAGTCCACATACACTTAAATCAGTAGCTTCAACAGCAGCTTCAACATCATCATAATCAACCCCAATCTTACTCACTACCAGATCATCCAAATCAAACCACGAAATTAGGTCAGCATCAATTTCAATGGTAAGTCCTTCACCACCAACATAATCTAAACCACTATTTTTCCATGTAAATTTTCCCCCAAACCAAAATTTTGCAGTAAATTTGTCATGTACACTAGCCTAAAACGAAAAAAAAAAAAGGAAAAATCAACATTTACTATTATCTACAATCAACAATTTAAAAAAGTGAAGAAATCGAAATTACCATAGTGTATGATGAGCGAATCAACAGCAGTGACCTTCAAAAGATGTTGTTGCGTTTTTGAATGAGGCGAAATGGCAAAAGTAAATCAGTTTTTGAAGATGGGTTTTTGAACAGCAATAATTTCTAGGGTTAGAAATTGGTCATCAATGGTGGAAGTCTTTTAATAGGTTTTTGAAGATGTAAAAATCAGTTTTGAAGATGAAAGAAGAGATACAGCCCTATTTTATGAAGGAAAGACAAAAAAAAAAGGAAAAAGTAAAATTAGAAAAGATTACCTGCTGGAGCCGGTTTCATGTGAAACGGGTCTGTTTTCAACAAAAGTTGGCAATAGTTAGGATTATTAGAAAATAATCAATAGTTGGGATTATTTGTGGCCAACGAGTGATAGTTGGGATTATTCATGGCAAATTTTCCTATTAAATATTATTTATTGAACTATAATTTCACAATATGCAATTGCACAATTACTTAAAATTTATGTTTTATAAAAATCTACTCTACAAGTTCCGTGCAATGCACGAGGGGTTTATACTAGTTATATATAAAGTAATAAATTAAATAATCAGTTAAAACTTATAAATGAAATAAAAAAATTTTCAATTTTGATGTTGTGATTAATTTTGACACTAAAATGATCAATCTCTTCTTACAAGTTTATAATATTAAATGGATCAATTTAAAGTTTTCATTTTGACGTCAAAATCATCAATTAAAAGATCAGTTATAACTTATAAAAAATAAATTTTAATTTAATACTTCAATCATGATTTTAACTTGATCAATTACTGGTTACATATTGTAAAAATTATAATTATTAATTTTATTATAATAAGTATTAATTATGATCTTAAACTACTCCCTCCGTCTTAAAATGTTATTCTCATTACTTTTTGCACATTTTTCAAAGTAAATTTTAAGCTTTAATATTTCTAAATGCGCATCATAAAAAATTATAAAAAATATATAATAAAAATGTATACATTAAAACGAATCTAACGAGATCTCATATAAATATATTTTATCATCGATATATGTCTTAAAAATCAAAATTAAATTTCTCTCTCCAAAATAGATTGTTTTAAACAGAAAGAACATAAAAAAACGAGGGAGTAAATTACTAATCATACATTGTTAAATTATAAATAATTAAGTCAATTGGGCTATTATAATCATATATTGGTCTTAGCTTAGGTTATACTAATAACAGATTAACTTATTTATATTTTTCAAAAAAAAAAAAGATTAACTTATTTATAGGAACACACATAAACTAATTCATACTAATTAAAATACTAGTAAGGGATTAACGGATTAGTAGTAAAAGTTTGTTGTATTATCTCCTCTTTTCTCTCCGTCAATCTCTCTTACTTTTACTTCACTAATTCTTGTTAAATATCACAAATCTCTTTCTCTCATACTCATAATTTGCAATTTCGGCTACCGGAACCCTAATTTAGCAATTTTTTGTTGAAGAACATAATCTTTGCAGGTACGATTATAGTATAATCGTTTTTTTCTTTTATTTCATGCTTTCAATTCTGTTTCTGTAGTTAAAATCGTTCTAATTGATTGCATGTAGTAATACATTAACAAATTGAATCATGCATTACTTCTAATTTTGATTGATTCGTTTGTTCGTTCAATTCTGTTTTTATTGTCTGGAGTAATGAGATTGACCGAATTCATAAACGGTAGTTCTAAAATCGTTGATATTTTCTTGACATGATATTGTTTTTTTTGAACGAAGATGATATGATATTGTTAATTATTTGGTTTATGTAATTTTGAAGTTTTAAAATATTTTAAATTGGTTTTATTGATATTTGCATTTGCATGTTCAATTTGTTTTGAATTATGATGTTATTCATTATATCTGGCTAATCTCATTGAAACTTTTGTATTCAGATTACTGTCACTGGGTGTTGAGTGTTGTATGAATTTTCTAAATTGTAGTTCTTAATTTTATTTGAAATTATGATGATAAATTAAGGAAGAAAAATATTTATCAAAGAAATATGAACAGGAAAAGTTAAAGATAAATGTAGGGCTTTATTTTTATAAATGTTACATTGTTGTTAAAATCGCGATTCTGATCTACGATTTTACGATCCAACAAAACAAGCGAGCGATTTGAATCATATGTAGAATCTTACGATTCTAGTTGGAATAAAATTTTTAGAGGTAGAATCATAATACGAGTTTACGATTCTACAATTTAATGATCAAATTCTACAATTTTTATAATGAATTATTTTTAATTTTTCTTATGTACCATTTTTTTACTAATCTCTTTCACTTATACACATAAATTTCAAATGTTCCATCATGTAGACTTTTAAAAAATAAATTTATTAATCGGTATGTAGATTCAAACTAATTATTATAAAGTTTTCGTTATATTCTTAAATATAAAGTCAAAGAAACTTTAATTCATAAATTTAAACTTTTGAATTGGATAATAATGATATGATAAGAAACTAGATTTTTTTAATACATTTAAGTTTATTTGTAGAATCGTACGATTCTACGGTTCGATTCAACCGATTTGATTCTACCTCTCTAAACGAGAATCGCGATTTTAATTACAACTTTGAATGTAGGGCTATAAGAATCGAATCAACCTGATTCTTAGGGTAACACGTTTTCAAATATTGATTGATGATTGCACACTTTTTAATTAATTTATGATTGTGTGTTTGCTTCTTTTCATACTAAATTTGGATGTATGAAAGATGATACCTTTTATAAGTTTCTACAAGTGCGGCTAAAAGTTGAATGTATTTTATAAGTTTTGCATTTTATTGTATTTGATTTATACATGAATTTTGCTATTGCGCCTTATTTTAATGGGCCAAAAATTAATTGCTCTGATACTTGTTACCTATGGTCAATCGGAAATAATCTCTTTATTGTCACTAACAAACTTCTGTCCCCCAAACTTAGGGTGGTGTTCCACTTAACAGCATCGGGTAGTGGTAAATGAATGTTGGTGTAGACTACTAACTTTGAAATACAATCATGTAGCTAATCAAGAATGTACAATTACATCTCTATTCAACAGAGAAATGAGCTTAAAATCGCGAGACCTTAAAATTGCTAGAGCTTATGGCTTTATTGCTTTGTTTATTTGGGTTTTCACTGCCTATTGACTTTAAAACTTACCCAATCATGTGCTAATCTAGTAAATGCAAGATTTCAAGAGCGTGCTTATGACTTGGGAGCTTGATAAACAAAGGTGTACGTTTTTCAAGTAAGAGGCAGATTATATGGAATAACTAAGGTCTAGCATCCGACTCATGTTCTTTTTCGAGTATGAGGACGAAATGTACTTATGATTAACTTTGAAACTTACTCTGGAGGTGTTTGGTATGAGAAGTGAATATGAAATGGAAAGGGAATGGTAAAGGAGTGGTAATGATATAATAATTCTTTGGTATAAAGAAGGGTAAGGGCATGAGAATGGTGAAGGAGGAGATGAAAAGATAGTTTGGTTGTTCATTTGTTTCCTCCCATGTAATTGTGGCAACCAAGTAAAGAAATCACTTGTGGCTAAGTAATGGAAGCATTACCCACAAAACAAAATAAAACATTAGGTAATAGATTTTCTTATAAAAACAGCTACCAAACACCTCGTCAAGATGTCGCTAATCAAGTATGCAAAATTATATTATCATCCATCAGGCCATTAGCTTAAAATTACAAGAGCTTCCTTATGATTTAGGAACTCAAGAAAGAAAATTACTGAATTAGTTTCCGAACTCCTCTCTATCTTTTATCGCTTACGTTCATGAAGTATGTGCCGGAGTCTACTTTTAGACCAGATGGAAACTGAGTTTTTTTATTACATATTTGCTGCTGTGGAGAAGCCTTTATATGTTTGATCTAATGTTTCTTTATTATCAACTACACAGGGTAACTAATATGTGGTGTATATATCTCACACAAGCTTGTTACCTCTTGACACAACACTAGTTTATCTAAATGCTTATCTTTGTACATACTTAACATTACCATAAGCCAACCATAACTATCTCTGCTTTAATGTTTGCTGCCTTTCCTTTTTGTTGTGAACATAAGCAATAAATGTTCCGTGGGAGAAATTTAAGATTAAAAACAATACGGTTGTGCACATTTAAAATATAAATCAGTTTTATTAGACGACAAACAGATTATTGTCTAAACCATATCTTTTTTCAGAAACTATGGAAATCCTCTCTATGAACAAAAACGAACAAGCTCAACAACATATGTGGGTGCCTCCAACCCCAGAGAAGATTTCTACAACTACAAGCATCATGGCTGATTTGGAATATGAGGGACTTTCTTTTTTACAAATGATGGGCATTGATAATGGTATTAGCGAAGTTGAAGCAAATCAAGGTCAACCACAATCTAAAGCAAATGAGCCTCAACTTTGTCTCGAACCTATACATGGTAAGTATAACACTTTTTCTGTAGCTTGTTATTACACACACACACACACACATATATATATATATATATATATATATATATATATATATATATATATATATATATATATATATATATATATACACACACACAGTGCAATTCAGGGGCGAAACCAGAAATTTAGACTAGTGCTGTCGATATATAAATCAAGTCATCATCATCATACCCAGTGTTCCCGCACATAGATACTCTATGGCCAGGGTCTGGGGAAGGAAGGTCGACGGCGTCTCATACCCATAAGGAGAGGGCGGTCATAAGAGTCCATCGGCTCTAGAGGAGTCTTCAAGGATAGGACCTGCAAAAATCCGATCGATATATAAATCAAGTGCGTTAAAAAAATTACATTGAACAATGATTGATCAAGACAATTGTTCACGCCGAATTTTCATATTCTGAAAACAGTATATTTGACAAATTTTTTTAAAAAAAACACATCAAAATAAGTTATAATAGTATCATTTAACAACTCACCAATTGAAAAAAAAACAACTCACCAGATGGCTTGTTGCGCTACTCATTAATCACAATTATACAGCCTATAAACTATCAATTATACAAAACACTAATCCTAATTTACATAAGAACTAATAAAAAAACTAAAAAACCCTAATCTATCTAAATAGATAAAACAAGAATTTGAGTGACAAGCATTATAATTACCGATGACGGTCACACAATTATATGATCTACAAATGTAACGAATCCATGGAGCAATGCTCAAAGAATACAGAAGAATCCTGATCTGGTCCTTAAGCATAGCCCAACTATCCCATCTCATACAATAGGACTTCCCTTGCCATTTAATGACACATTAAATTTCTCAAAACTAATGGAAAAATATTAGATTGAATTAGATGAAAGAATAAACAATGTGGGAAATAGAGAAGGATGTGCAGCCCTTTAAAATAGATACCACTCTTCATCTCATTTTGTTTTACTCACTCAAGTTGCATCTCATTATGTCTAATCCATAAGGAAATTATAGGGGAATGAGGAAATCATAAATGGGGAAGGGGAAGGAAATTATGGGATATGAGGAAATCAGAAATGGGGAAGGGGAAGGGGATTATTGGGAATGAGGAAATCATAAATCAATAAAGCAAAAAAAAGATCTAAAAAGGTTTGAACTTGTGACCTATGGGTTAAAAGTCCATTCCAATATAACTTATATTACTATTTTATTTCCTAAATTTAAGGGATGTCAATCGACATCATTGACACTGCACTAGTTCATATTATTTTATTTCTAAAGTATTTAAAATTGAAAAAGTAGATGGAGTTAATAGCCCAATAATGCAACAAAATGAAAATTATTGTAACTAGTGATTAAAGGAGGAGTTTTTCATCTAAACCACAATTTTATACAAATCCTTAAGTAAAATCTAGGAAAAAAAAACCGCTTTTTGCAAGTATTGAGTATTTTTCATTAATTATTTTTGTATCGGAAAAAAGTTTTACAATGTGCATTGAATGTTAAAGTTTGATATAATAATGGTACGTAATATAAGACTGGAGATCACATTTGCGGACTGGTAACCTATCATTCTATAACTCCCAAACCACTAATGAATCCAAACTTTTTATAAGAAAATGAGCTAAGAGTGTGTTGTTTTATAAGTTAAAGAACATTAGTTAAAGTAAGTGAGTCCGATTATACCAACACTAATGCACAGTTAAGCGTGTAGAGGCGAGCGTTGCACTAGTAGCGTGACCTCTAGAGAAGTTCGATTATATTCAAGTTTATAACCCAACTTTATGGACAACGCATTGTTTTGAAATAAATATATAGTCGGATTCACTTATGTACAGAACTAGATTATTTGTTATTGATTGCTACTACCATAGTTTATGGTAAGGTTTATTTAAATTGATTTAATGTTTTGACAAAGCAAAATTTTGATGAATTTTGTGGTTTACAGAGATTATTGGTTTAGGTGATGCGACAAATACTATTGGAGTTGATCAAGTTCAATCTCAAGGTACTTAGTAAATATTTTAATTTATTTTTATTGTATTTGATGTTTATTGTTTACTCTCTCTATTTAACTAAAATTGAAGTATCTAGGACGGAGAATTATGTCATATGAATACTGAATAAATGCTTATTGCTATAATTTGAATTTCTGACAGAAACAAACCAAAAGAATGGTGAACTTCCTATGTCTCAACCTAAAAATAAAAAAAGGAAAATAAATTCAGATATAAACAAGCAGTCTGGAGTAAAGCGCAAAAATAAATATTATTGGCCAAAAATTGACGTTCCAAATGTGCGGACTCCCAAACTTAAAACTCCAAAAACAAAGACTCAAAAATCAAAAGTTGAGGAGAACAGAGGTAAAGAATGTAGGGATGATGTTTCCAAAACAAAAGAGAATTATAGCTGTAAGCGAGTTTTGGATATGACGAATAACAGTATTACATCTGAAGCTGAGAAAGTTAGAGAAAAAGAAACTATCCAGCTTGGAGAAGAAATTTTGGAACAAAAACCTATGAGGGTTTATCGAAAGTCTCCTTATAAATTTAAGTGTGTTACTGAATGTCGGCAAGCAGTGCCTAATTTTTTCTGTAAGAAAAGAAGGACTATAAGAAAAAAACGCTCAAACATTAATTTGCTCAATGCATTTAACTGTATGCTCCAAAATAGAGTTGATCGGACAAATTTAACCGAAGGTGATTTGAAGACTTTAATACCTTCCAAAGGAAAAATTTTATGGGAGTGTTTTGGATGTGTTTTTACTTTGTTAAACTCAAGGAAAAACTTGACGAAAAAAAAGAGATCAAATCGTAATAGGATCAAGATAAAAGTTGTAAAAGAAAAGACGGAAGCTGTAGAAGAAAAGAAGGAAGTTGTGAAAGAAAAGACAGAAATTGTGCAAGAAAAGACGGAAATTGTGCAAGAAAAGGCAGAAGCTGTAAAAGAAAAGACAGAAGTTGTGAAAGAAAAGATGTTAAAGCGACGCTATAAGCGTAGAGACAATCGTAGTGATTATCTGAGAACCCTTGAAGGTAATATATATATAATGATAAAGTTTAATTTATTTGAATATTTTATTTTATCATTCTACCCAAAGTTATATCAAGAGTATTTTGTTTTACATAGGTTGGGATGACAAATCTTTATCGAATATAATGGATCAATTTGTAAAATCATTTGCATCTTTACAACTTTATGATGATGCTAGCAAATTTGAGCCATGGGATATAATGTGTAGCAGTGATGAAGGCACATTAAACATAGAGAAATTCATTCTCTGTACAAAGGCTAGGAAGTTTCTCCAAACAATGAAAATATTTCAAGGTAATTGAGTTAGCTAGATTGTGCTTTAATGAAATAAAAATATTTATTGTTTTCGACTTATAATCCCTATCCCTTTCCCTTTATTGCAACTTTTAGAATTAGGTTCTGATCTTAACAAAATGACAGGGCCAAAAAAGTTTGTTGAATGGAAAGGCTCTGTATTAGACTCGGTAGTTGGCGTTTTTCTTACACAAAATGTGTGTGATGTTTTATCGAGGTAAGCTTTTATTTTAAATTTTTATGTACATATGTTCTGATCTGATACTTTTATGTTCATATGTAAAATAAATCCTGAATTAATAATGTGATTCTAAAAAAACTAAAAAAGGGAATACAAGTGAACTTTTACATCTAATTAACCAAATTATTTATCCATCCATCACTTAAAATGACCAAAAATATTCATGTACTGCTACGGTAGCTTCAGTCCTTGTATTCCTTTGTTGCTATGAGTTTTCTCATTGAAGTATTATTGTAAATGGTGAAGACAAGACATCTTTTTGATTTGAAATTTTGTTTTTATTTTTTTATTGTCTAAAGACTTTTGAGTTATCAAATTGTTTTTTTATAAAAAACCTGCAAACCACCTTCTGATCACCACTGCCCAAACTTGACAATCCGCCTTCAACCAAGGTGGTTATTCAAGGGTTGGGGAGTGGTTAGTGGATGCGGCGGGTGGTCAATTAATATTTTTATTTTTTAGGATCATAATTTTATGAAATTTCAATTATTTTTTTTTGAATATAATTTCAAATTATTTTTATTTAATTAAGAAATCATTACTATGGGGCTACCATGGATCGTATTGTTTTCTTGACTACCAAAACAAAAGAGTTAAATAAAGGATTATTAATGAGAATTACATAAAATTTCACTTATTATCCCATTTTGTGAGTTTTAGTAACGCTTTCATTATGTGTAGTAAGATTGCTTCAACATACGATACCTTATCATCAAAAATTAGAAGATAATTTATTTTTTTTATATCAATGTTTGATTGACTCTAATTTCATTGTCTATGAAGTTCAAACTATTAAAAAATGACAATCTAAAAGTTGAAGTCGGGTGGTGATAACAAAAGAATTAGAGATATTTTGATGACATAACATTTAAAAAATTAATTATCAAAGTTGTGTCTAGTTTTTGCATAAAATATTATGTTTTTTTAGTCGGAAGAGTATTCTGTTTAGCCTGGTTAATGAATTTCGGTTTTTACCTCTTATAGTACTGCATATATGGAGTTGGCTTCACGATACCCTGTTGAACCAATAATTAATCAAGATTGTGAAAAAAAAGTAGTTTCGGAGGGCCCAATTATTGAGTTACCAAATGAGGATGAAGATGGACAAAAGACTTTTGTTAAAGAAATCGAAACAGAGTCGAGTACACAAGAAGCACAAGAATATAAGGATGCTTTAAAAGTCATGCTTGAATCCTTACCTTCTTTCAAAAATAATGGAAAAGACAAAAAAGGCAATGGTAGTGAAAATGATGTTGATTGGGAGGCTATACGTCTCCATTTTGCTGGGAACACTAACACTGAAAGGAACCATGACCAACAAGATTCGGTAGATTGGGCAGCAGTGCGGAATGCCAATGTAAAAGACATTGCTGAAGCCATCCAATGTAGAGGTCAACATTTTATCATCGCATCAAAAATTCAGGTATTAAATACAATTTTTTTTTGTAAAGCTTTAGGAGTATTGTTTTTTGTTTTAATGTTAAATGTGAATGAAATCTAAATGACAAACTTCAAATGAAGTAAATAAAATTATAATATCTATCAGTATATATATTTTAAAAAACTGAAGAATACAAAAAAATCGGTTACTCAATAAGCTACGGCATCAAAATATCTTCAAATTGATTGAATAAAATAATTGTGTTAATTTTTATCCTACATCTATGGGACATTTCTCCCTTTCCTGTAGTTCTCACATACTATACTTAATACAATACTAAATACTTATACTGAGTCCATAAGAAACTCCTATTAAAGTGTTCGATTAAAAGCAATCTTTCTTCCACCTTTTTGCAAATTTAAGATTTGATATTTCGTAACTTGCCCTCTTGTTGTTCCCACTTAAATAACTGTGAAAATGTGAGTATGAAAGTGAAATCCCAATAATATGGCGTTGGCTAAAGCCTAAAAGTAATAAACTGAATTGAATTGAAAGTAAGTCAGGATTAGGGGTGTTCAATGGGCCGGGCCCCCATATTGAGCCCTTGTCCGGCTGGTTTCTAGAAGGGCTTTGTAAGGGCCGGGTCGAAAACGGGCTAAACTATAACTAAATGAAGTGGGCTATAAAAGGCTCAAAAACGGGCCTTTGTAAATAGCTTAATTAATGTATAACTAAAAAAATAAAAAAGACAATGTCAATGAAATTATTAATATTTTTTCAATCTAATTATTATAAATGATAACTTAATTGTTATAAATTGATAAGTGGGGATTAAAATAACTTTTAGTGGTAAAACTGGGCCGGGTTGGGCCGGACCAGGCTTTGAAAGCCCGGTCCATTTAAAGCCCATATTAATTTTACAGGGCCCTTATCCCACCCGACCCATATTTACTTAAGTCCGGATTGGCCGTTATCCGACCCAGTGAAACACCCCTAGTCAGGATATACTATATAGAGTGTTACTGCCTTCCTTAAGTTTGGAAATACATTTTTTAAGTTCTATTGTTTCATGATGGAGGTATTTACTTTGAAATATATTGCAAACACATGAATGGGTAGGACTTTTAGTAAATGTTTCAAGTGACACATGTTAAGCAAAATATGAAGAGGAAAAAAGTTTGTCGATACTTCCATATTAGCAACATACTCCCTCCGAATCAGTTTACTTGTTCCATTTCCTTATTTGGCATTATCATACTACTTGTCCCATTTCCTTTTTTGGCTATCCTTTTTTTTTTTTACTTAAATACCCCACTTTTTCGATTCCCAATACCCCACTACCACCTTTACAATTAATTTAATCAATTAAAATACTCAACTACCACCATTTTAATGGACCCCACTCAACCCTTAAAATCCGTGAAAAGTCAAATGAGACGAGTCAACTGATTCGGAGGGAGTATTAATTATAAATACCATTTGAGGCATAGATGTGTATCACAAGAAATGAATATTGTTTTTCCGTTGTTTTAGCTTCACCTATATATTTTTGTACTTACAACCCGAAGTGTAAATACTGTTATCCCCTTATTTTGAAATGGATAAACTCTTGAAATTCAATTGATAATATATTATGTCTATGCGCTTAAAATGAAAGGTGTATTATTAATGCTTTTTTATAAATGTAGAAAACTCTAAATCGTTTGGTTGATCAACATGGTACCATGGATCTGGAATGGTTACGTAAAGCTCCGCATCAAGTGGGAAAGTAAGATCAGTTTGTCATATTCATCCTTTTCAATTCTTTCTACACTTTCATGGAATGACAATTAATTTTCTTTTCGTATTTTTAGGGCTTATTTATTGAGCTTTTATGGACTTGGTTTAAAAAGTGTTGAATGTTTACGACTTTTAACTCTGAAAGACCATGGCGGATTCCCGGTGAGTTTATTGATATTAGACTTTTAGCAAATTATGATATAACATCGTTTTTAGTCTATTAATTTCTGTTATAAGGGATATATTTTGATCCTCTAAAAATCAGAAAATTGCACATCAGTAACCTTTGCTCATATTCTCATGATACTTTGAGCTATGTTTAACTTAAAATAAACTCAACTAACACTCAGTCTTTGAGACTTATCCAGGTCACCTGACTTTTTAATCTAAAATTCCCCATTCTTGCCAAAGCCCAAATCTATTTAAAAAAGACTTTTTCATTTGGTCACATTAATTTGAGCTAGTTTGTAATTTACATTAATATGAGAAGTTTAAAAATAGTTTAGGATTGTAAATGTGACTTTTTTTTTGTAGAAATTTGCTATCAAAGGAAAGCCCACTCTAATATTCATATGTTTTTTCCCAATTGCTTATCCATATGATAATAGTTTTAGTTACATCTCTCAATATATATGATGTTGATATTACTAGGTTGACGTGAATATTGCACGGATAGCGGTACGTTTAGGCTGGATTCCTCTACAACCATTGCCCAATGGATTGCCTTTTCACGTTCTTCAAAAGTAATACACAATTCATTATTCATTTATGCCAAATTATCTTACTAATGATAACAAGCAGTTTTACAAGTTGACAACGTTATAATGTAGGTATCCATTGGAAAATAAAATTCAGCAATATCTTCTTCCAAGATTAGATGATCTGACCCAAGACGAACGGTATTTTTCGCCACTAGTAATATTGCTTTTTTGGATTTTATATTATCTGTTCTACTTGCTAACTTATTTCTTTTTTTTTCTTGTTCTCTATAGATACGAATTGCATTATCAAATGATTACATTTGGAAAGGTACAAATTTAATTAATCATTACAAATTCTTAGTTATCTTTTTGTACAAGAGTTCTGTAGAAGGGAATTGATCTATAACTATAAATTGTTTCTACATTTTAGGTTTTTTGTACGAAGAGAAATCCCAACTGTAATGCATGCCCTTTCAAAGCAGAATGTAAATACTTCAAAAGTCGGGAAGACAGGTTTGTGAACATTTTATTTCACTGTCTCAAATAAATAAACACACACACACACATTCAAGAGAGGATAAATTTTATAGGTGAAAATTTAGAAGAAATTAGTTAGTTAGGAGTATTGGTAGGAAAGGTAGTTTGGAGCTATAACTATTTAACGAGATCAGATTCTGTTATGCTTAACAGAATTAGTTTCTAAAATCAGTTGCTTGCTTAGTCCATCAATTGTCCTATAAATACTTGTCACTTGCAAGAATTTAGCGTTTCATTGAATATGACGTGAAATCTGATCCTAATAAAATTTTTACCACTTTTTTCTTTTTCTTTAATGTTGCTATATTCTTACCTATCAATTATCACTTAGTATTTATGATTAAACTCTTTTTTTTCACTTTTCTCTTTAATGTTGCTATAAATACTACTGTGTTTTCTGATATATGCCTTACTAGCTAAATTTAACTTTTCTGAATGTAGTTTGACGCAAAAACATCGGTTTTTGTCATGGACATCGAATGGAAAGATAGTTGTGTCTAAAGGGATGAGTAAAAAGAACAAAAACATCATAAATCCTTTTGCTATCAAACGAACTCCTAGTCTGCTTTCAGAGCCATCAACTTCTAATTCATCTGTAGTAGATTGGTCTCATCCCACGTTGGATTGCTATCCCAGCTCACTCATTCAGGGAACGAACAAAATCAATGCCCAAAACTATATTGTTGAATATCCGACATCACCAATTAGAGAAGAGCAAGACATTGAAGATTTATGTAAAAACTTAAAGGATGATGTATGTAATATTGATCCAAATGAAGAACAAGACATTGAAGAGTTTTTACAAAGCAGTGATAGAGATGGCAAGCGTTATGATTGTGATATTGATCTCACGCTCAAGTGTAAGGATGATGTATGTCATAAGTTGGAACAATCGTCTGAGGAACAGCATTCATCGAGAGCTTTAGTTAGCTTAAATGCAGAACGCCCATCTCCACCGGTGCACGTTAAGCATTTACGATTGAGGACAGAGCATCAAGTGTAAGTTTTATAAGTTTAACAAGTATTTGTAGGTTAAAATATAATATAGGGCTTGAATTTCATTAATTGATAATAATTTTTCAAATACAGGTATGAATTGCCTAGTGATCATCCACTGCTCAAGGATGTATGTGAATTTATTTTATTAATTTTTTTTTTTTTTACAAACTGTGTTATTTTAAGAAATATAAATTAATTTGTGATCTTATTTATTACATTAGTTTGATAGACAAGACGGAGATGTACCTTATCTTCTTGCCATATGGCCACAAGCTAATGGTATGTTTTTTATATTGATGCCAATCTATAATTATTTATGCAAGTAAATATTTATTTTTTATAGTTTACTAAATGGAAATATTTTTTATGCAGAAGAATGCCTTAACCAGGATGAGATTAATTGTAACTGTACAACTGTGCCAGGGACGATATTGGTAAGCAATATAAACTCTGAATTTAAATTGAAAACAAAAGATTATTTTGAGAAAATTTTTGTATAAGTCATAGTAATTAATGATTCTTAGTATTGTTCTAATAAACAATATATGACTAAAATATGTGAAATTAAATGTATTGCAGATACCTGTTCGAACCGCGATGAGAGGAAGATTTCCTCTGAATGGTACTTATTTTCAAATAAATGAGGTAACTAGTTCCCTTTTAACTTGAACTTGCATAAGATGACTTTGTTTGTATTCAAAATCAATTATTTATTTTATTTTATTTTTTTTATTTTGAGAGTATGGTAGAGAATTTCTAGAGGTAAGGGTGAGAGCGAATACACCTTTTTTGTAGATAGGGAGAATCAAACTCCTATCAAAAGGTGAAGGAGAATACACTCAACCACTAAGCTAACTCTTCGAAAGTTTTTTGTGCTTTTCTTCTACCATCGAGAAAAAAATGTAGTAGTAAAAATGTTGTCTTGCATTAGGAAATTGCAGCAATGAGTAAAACTTAGCCAAGTATACGGAAGTTAAAACCAAATGGCAGTTTGTGAGGCGATAGGCTTTTAAAGGGGTGTTAACAATTTAGAATCAGAAGGGGGAGAAAAAGATATACATAAAATGACAAAAAGGAGGCAAGCAAAAACTAATGACATAGGTGTAGTAAAATATATAAAGGATAAGAATGAAAACATTATAGCTCAGTTAAGAAAATCAAGGAAATGTATGGGACACAACAATCACTCCTTTAGATGAATATAAAGAATTTATACAAAGGGTACAAAAATCGAAAGGTGGAAGGAGCTCTGAAAAAAAATGAAGCTAAAGAAAGTGGTATGGCCAAATGGTATACCTTTTGAGGTATGGAGATGCCAAGGGATGGTTGGGGTAACTTGACTAACTAATCTAATAATCTATTCAACAAAATTTAGATGACAGATAAGATACACATTGAAAGGAGAAGTACTTTAGTGCCTTTTTTATAAGAACAAAAACGAATGGAGATATCCTAGATTGCTCCAACTGTCGAAGAATGATACTCATTAGGCATAATATGAAGTTATGGAAATGAATGATAAAAATACATTTATAGAGATTTAATTATATACCAGAAAACCAATTTGCATTCATGTTGAGTAGATCTACAATGGAAGTAATTCATGTTATCAGAAAAATGATGGAGCACCATAGGGCTAGAAAAATAGACTTGTACATGACTTCTATCGACTTGGAAAAAACATACAAGTTACCAAAAGAAGTACTTTGGTGGGCAATGACAAAGAAAGACATTCCAAGGAAATACATTAAACTAGTATAAGATATATATATCAAGAAACTAAAACGAATGTTAGGACATGTGAAGGGGCAATAAATGATTTTCCAATCACAAGGGGCAGCGGTCCTAGATAAGATAACTTGATCGATACAATTACATTATTTTAGTAAATGCGTAAAATCTAAATTAGAATGATGAAAATTGTTGGACATTTAGTGCGAGTTAGGATATTTCACATGTACTAAACAAATGGAACAAATAATTATTACAACTTAATATCCAAAGTGTTCTGAAACATATGAAGCAAGTACGCAACGAACAAACAAAACATAGCCTTGCTCGTTTAAATATAGATTGTAATGTTTGGAGATTAAGCTCTAAAATTGTCGTTTTATGAAGAAAAAAATTCAAAACTGTTAATGAGATTTTTCCATAAATAAAAATACATAACAATTGATTTTAAATTTTTAAAAACCATATTGTTTATTATCCAAAGTTAACAATTTTTAATTACAGGTTTTTGCGGATGATGAAACTAGTGAGCATCCAGTCAATGTCCCCACAAATCTGATATGGAATCTTGTAAAACGAACTTTGTATTGTGGATCTACTACATCATCAATATACAGAGGTATAAAAAATGAATTTTATATGGAAAATATTATGTATATTATTCAAAAATAATACTAATTGTTTTATTTTATACTAAAACAGGTTTCAATGAAAAAGAAATTATGTATTGTAATTGGGGAGGTATGTAGTTCTTACTTATTAGTTACTCCTATATTAATATCATACTATTTTGTATTGTGTAATTTTCATGGGTGATTTTTTTTTTATTTGTATTAGGTTTTATCTGTACAAGAGGGTTTAATAGACGAACTCGACGGCCAAAGTTATTGCCACTTAGATTCCGCAATCGAACAAAAGAAAAAGCTGTTAAAGACGACGACAATTGATCCAATACAATCTAAATGTGTCAATTGAGATTTTTTGTATAGTAACATTAAAATGTATATCTATTTTAGTTATCCATTGATTATAAAATCTACATTTTGGTGGGTAATTCACATTCATTTATTATCCTCAATTTCCCAAGAAAGTATTTTGAGGATGTTAGAAATAATGTGCAGGGGCGGATCTAGAAAAAATTTAAATGCTGTCGATAACGATAACATTAAAAAATACATCAACGTTTTAAATTACGGTAATTGACAATTTTGTTTTAAATAACAAACTGGGAGCATTTATACACTGTATCATCCCATTTTTCACACAAAATTGTCCCACAAAATTCTCAAACAAGCAACACCAATACATCAATGGCCAATACATCAAAATCATCAGGATAAAAAATATGATTGAACAAAGAATGTCAAGAAACAATGTTTAACCCTAAATTCATTAAACTCTAAATTGATTCAAAATCAAAAATCATGAATGAACAAAGAATGAAAGAATGTCAATTGTCAAGAAACAATCTTTAAGAAAAATAACCCTAAATTGATTAACCATTTTAACCTAATAAATTGATTCATGAATCATGAATGAACAAAGATTCAAAGAATGTCAAGAAACAAATCAACAATGTTTAACAAATTAACAAATAACAACCCCAAATATTGTAAGATTAGTGAGTAAACCTAATTGGTGAGGGATTTCCCCTGTCAAATAAGGGTTACCCCCTAACCTAAACTGCTGAAGGGACAGTAATGAACCCAACTGAGAAGGTATTGACCCATTAATCAAATTATCTTGAAGACAAAGAACTTGCAAAGAGGTTAAATTAGAAAGCTGAGGTGGGATTTGACCAGAAAGTTTATTGGCATTTAAGTAAAGAAACTGTAATGAAGAAAGGTTTTCGAGTTCTTTTGGGATTGAACCAGAGAGGTTATTATCGAAAAGGTCGAGAAGACGAAGATGGGAAAAGAGACCAAACGAGGGAGGAATGGAACCGGAAATGTTGGTGGAGGAAAGATTAAGAAGTTGAAGAGATGAAAGGGAAGAGAGATGAGAAGAAAGAGAAGAAAGATTGAGAAATATGTTGGGAAGAAATCAGAAAGAAATGAGAATGGGTTTCGAAAATTAGAAAAAAAAAATTCTCAAAATTTTGCTGTTTGGTGGATTCGTACTAGGGTATTTGCTGTCACATACCCAAAACCTTACCAGCTAAGACACTTGGTACGCCAACATAAAGCTATACTTGAAAATCTATATTAGTCAAATGCTGTCAATTGACAGCATTGACAATATACTAGATCCGCCCCTGATAATGTGGGCTTTGTACTAGGGTTTTTCAATTCCTTTTCCAAAGGGTTTAGTTTCCCTATATGGTATCAAAGCTTAGGTTAATTTTTTTCGCTGCATTGCTTTTTCGATTTTCTTCAAGTCTTGTAATGGCATGAGTTTAAGAGTACTTCACGGAAGCAATCGTTTTCTACCGACACCGTAAGAATGCAATGATATGTGTTGAAGCTATTGTTTATTGTCGTTGTTGTAGAAATGTATTTATATTATTATAATGTCAGGAAATTAGAGTATAATGTAGGGTTCTAGTAATGTTAACTTTTAACATGCGGAAAACTAAAACCTTTCTAAGACTCAATTATTAATATGAGATGAAATAAATAAATATCGGAACAAAAATTATACCTTTGTAGCGTGAATTCACTAGCAAAATATAATCACGAGACAAGAACCGCAAATGAAGTTCCTCTAGTGTAGTCCACCCACAACGTCTTGCGAGACCTTGTATACTAGTACGTTGTTTAAGAACAATTCTTAAACTAATATTGTGTGTATTCAACTATTGAATTTAGCCTCACTTTTACATGCGTTAACATTTCTTATGTCTCTCAAAAGAGTTAAGCCTTTTTTAAGAAAAAGAAACTACTGATTATGTTTACAATGGAATAAGCTATATAATGCCTTACTAATGTGACGTTACAATTCATTGCATAACTATTAACAACTCATTAACATTCCATATCAAGGCCATTTAATAATACTCATAAACTCATGACTTTCATTTTCTTGAGAATATCATTAACTCCATATAATTACTGATAAAATTAGAGGTTATACAATTTATTAATATAATCATTATAATTAAATTGATGTTATCTAGTCCAACTAGATTAGTCACATGAACCTAGACTAATATAGGTCCAAACACACAAAATGATCTCACACGTTGATACAGTGTGACCCAATAGGATTAGTGACATTAAGCTCGGACAATTATCAAATAATAGTCCTCTGACGTTTATTGGTCTCTACTAAGACTAAATTAACATCTCGTTATATACTGACTTAATTACGTTATACGACTTACAAAATATTCACTTGATTCTTGAACATTTCTAACAATCTCCCACTTGTTCAAGAAACAAGTTTACTAGAGTTGTAGGACTCCTCCCACTAACTCCCACTTGCTCCAACAAGTTGTGAATCTCAAATCCTTTGTCAACTTTAGTCTTAATCAAACTATTAGGCCGTGACAATTCGTCACATAATCTCACCGTGGCCCGTTCATGGGGACACGGGACACCCGTGGGCTCGGGCCCACAAACCCACGGGTCAAGAGCGTTGACTTGCACACACACTTGGTGAGGTTCATTATTTCCCAAAACCATATGGCAATAGGAGGATTAGCTCACCAAGTATATATGCAAGTCTAGAACCCACTTTTTTTTTTATCGATGTGGGATCTTGTCTCACATGTGAAGTGTTTTCCAACACTCCCCCTCACATGTGAGCCACATCATACCAGGAACCACCTTCGGCTCTTGATACCATATTCGGCCGTGACAATTCGTCACATAATCTCACCGTGGCCCACTCATGGGGACATGGGACACCCGTGGGCTCGGGCCCACAAACCCACGGGTCAAGAGCGTTGACTTGCACACACACTTGGTGAGGTTCATTATTTCCCAAAACCATATGGCAATAGGAGGATTAGCTCACCAAGTATATATGCAAGTCTACAACCCACTTTTTTATCGATGTGGGATCTTGTCTCACATGTGAAGTGTTTTCCAACACAAACATTAGATAAGAACAATTGTCATCCTTATTTTGTCTGATCATGTTCCTCGAACTCATGAGATGAACTGAAAAACAAATGATTATCTCCAAAATCCATTTGAGCATGGCCATGCATTCAAGACCGTCTCTGATATTTCAAGGGCCCTAGGCAGAATATAACGGGGCTCTTTTCATAAAGGTTACTTTCTTAAACCAAAATGTTTTCCTAAGTTGCATCTCCCATATTACTTTGCATTCAAAAATCTTATGACTAGAAATGAAAAAAAACTTTTGACTAAGCTACTATAAAAATAACAACACAATGAAATGAAACCCCAAATGAACAGTGATTCAAACAGGCAAGTCTTAATCTTAAGACTAAAGTGATTTGAGAAAGGAACAAGAAGAAATCAATGTGATTCATGTAAATGCAGTCAAAACCTACAAATTTCTACATGAACTACAAATAGACAGAGAAACAACACTAATCCAACCCAAAATACGAACTAAATAACACCAATAAAATAAAAATTCAACCATTAACAACAAACACTACTTTGGAAAGAAAAATGATATAAATGGAGTCCACAAGAAATTCAAGCTTCAGTGTAAAAAAAACCTAAATTAATATTGTATACTCAATTATTCATGAAACATCTGTTTTGAAGCAATAAATTTGATAAATCTTAACAAATTAAGAAGAAAACCTAATAACTTTAAAAAATTGAAATAATTAGACTTACAATAATGGAAGACAAGTTATCCAATTTCAATGGAAATTTGATTTTTGAACTTTCCTGCAACACTACTAAGAAATTCTACCAACACCTCAAAGATTCGAGCATGTGAGGACTAAGGTTTTGAAGACGAAAAAAAAAGCTTATCATAACCATTGATGAGGAGAAGGTGAAGAGTTGAGATGGAAATGTTGCAAAATTCTATAATGTAGTCTATTGTAATAACCAAATACAGAGAATTGAAAAAAGAAGCCTCTTAGTTACTTAGTTTCCCCATAAGAAAAACATAGTAGTAAATGAAGAGTAATGATGCTGACAATCTGACATTTTCGATTCCCAAGCTAATTTTACTTTAGACTTTATATTTTCCTCTCTTGTATACACTAAATTGAATTTTGGGCCCCATGTTTTTTTTTGGGCTGTGAAATCAATTAACTTGGGGGCCCTTCTTTCACCTATTTTCTGATTTTTAATATGGGGCCCTGGGCGGTAGCCCTTTGGGCCTACCCCTAGAGCCGGGCCTGCATGCATTTTACAATTTTAACTCTTCGAGTGGCCTGAGACAAATAACCCCCAAAAAGGATATGGCAATTACATCTTGTCCCTCCTCTATTCGCAATGTAATTCATAAAATTCTTGAGTACAACCCTTATAGCCCCTTTTTACAGCATAGCGTTAAATTGCATTAAAGAACAATAATTCTCCCATACGAAGTCAGTGAGAAACTCAGGTGTAAGGATTCTATTTATAAGTCAATTTGAGATATTCTTATGACGCCAATGTTCTTAAAGAATACTCAAAAGTGGGTCATGTCCAAATAGAGATACTCAATCTCTATCAATGCGATTGACTAGACATCCAATGTCTCTATGATCTATGAACGCGATCATCAATCAACAACATTTTAACCATTTCTGGTAATTAGCGTCCAACTCAATTATCTGACTAGGGACTTAAAATAATCTAAGTTCTCTAGTTCACATTATAGGGTTCATTTGTCAGATCACATCTAACAACCCGTATAGACTATATAGATTATAATTGGACTTTACTCAATTCTAAACCAAAACTAAGTAAATAAGTACGAAACTTTATTAGATAATCATAAAAATTACATTACATTAAAACAATATAAATGTAACATATCAAATATATCTCATATATATTCGACATCTAAACTTATTCTATAATGAGTTTAATTCCCATCTCAGAAAAATGTTTCTCATGCTTAATCTGAGACAATGGTTTGGTCAACGGATCCGCAATGTTGTTATCCGTAGATATTTCGCACACTTCAACATCATTTCTGCCTACGATTTCTCGCAACAGATGATACTTTCTGAGCACATGTTTGGACTTTTGGTGTGATCTAGGTTCTTTTGCTTGTGAAATAGCCCCATCATTATCACAATATAACTCAATTGGACCAGCAACATTAAAAACCACACCAAGCTTGGAAATAAAACTTCTAATTCAGACGGCTTCCTTTGCTGCTTCAGCGGCAGCAATATACTCAACTTCAGTTGTAGAATCAGCTATAGTGCTTTGTTTGAAACTTTTCCAACTAACTGCACCTCCATTCAGAGTAAAGATCTAACCAGATTGAGATCGGAAATCATCCTTGTCTGTTTGAAAATTAGCATCCGTGTAACCCTTTACACATAATTCAGATGCACCTCCAAAAACCAAGAACTTATCTTTAGTCCTGTTAAGTTACTTTAAGATATTCTTGACTGCTATCCAATGGTCATTACCAGGACACGATTGGTATCTGCTCGTCATGCTTAAAGCACACGAAACATTTAGTCGGGTACATATCATAGCATACATGATAGATCCAATAGCTGAAGCATATGGAATCTTACTTATCTTCTCCAGCTCATGAGGTGTCATTGGATATTGTGGATATGCCATGAGACATGGGAAGAAAACCCTTCTTAGAGTTTGTCATATTGAACCTATCAAGAACCTTATCAATATAAGTCCTTTGACTAAGCGCAATCATCCGTTTTGATCTATCTCTATAGGTTCGGATGCCCAAAATGTACTAAGCCTCTCCAAGGTCTTTCATAGAGAAACAACTACTTAGCCAAGCCTTTACAGACTCAAGCATTCGTACACTATTCCCTACAACCAGTATGTCATCCACATAGAAAACTAAGAAAACAACAAAACTCCCACTGACTTTCTTGTATACACAAGACTCTTCCGGATTTTGGAGCAAAACCAAACTGTTTAATTGCCTCGTCAAAACGAATATTCCAACTTCTAGATGCTTGCTTCAATCCATAAATGGACTTCTGAAGCTTACATACTTTCCTAGGGCTATTAGGATCCACAAACCCTCTGGTTGTCATATACACTTCCTCTTCTAGATATCCATTTAGAAAAGCGGTTTTTACATCCATTTGCCAAATCTCGTAGTCATAATACGAAGTTATTGCTAGATAATTCTGATGGATTTAAGCATAGCCACTAGTGAAAAAGTCTCATCATAGTCTATACCATGAACTTGCTTGAAACCTTTAGCCACCAGTCATGCTTTATAGACAACTATTTTGCCATCCATGTCAGTCTTAATCTTATAAATCCAATTGCACTCGATAGGTCTAGCACCATCTGGCAAGTCAACCAAGTTCCGAACTTGATTGTCATACATGGACTGCATTTTAGATTTCATGGCTCCAAGCCATAGTTCGGAGTTAGAACTCTCCATTGCTGCCTTATAGGTAGTAGGTTAATGACTTCATGACTTTCATGAACGATATAACCCTCCATAGGATCTCTTCTTGGAGGTTTACTCTGCCTACTGGTCCTACGAATTGGGACAACCACCACCTCAATAGGTACAACAGGTTCCAAAACTGGAGCTCCCATTGGAGAAATAAATCTCTCCCAATGGGGGAGTGATTTGTGGCTGATCATGTTGAACTTCGTCAAGAAAAATATTTCTCCCACTTGGCTTTTGAGAAAGACATTCTCTTTCTAAAAAGACACCTTCGGGAGCCACAAACACTTTATGCTCACTAGGATTATAGAAGTAATATCCCTTGGTTTCTTTGGGGTAACCCACAAAGAAGACCTTATCAGATCTAGGTTCAAGCTTATTTGTTTGTAAACGTTTTACATATGCTTGACAACCCCAAATCCTTAAGAAAGACAACTTAAGAACTTTTCCTGTCCATAACTCATATAGCGTCTTATTGACAGCTTTGGAGGGAGTACGATTTAAAACATGAGCCCCTGTTAGGAGTGCATAGCCCCAAAATGAAGTAGGAAGTTCGACTAAACTCATCATTAACTGAACCATATCTAATAAGGTCCGATTTCGCACCTCAGACACATCATTTAACTGTGGTGTTCCAGGTGGGGTTCGTTATGAAACTATTCCACAATTTTTAGATGATCAATAAAGTCCTGACTCAGATATTCACCACCTCAATCAGATCTAAGTGCTTTAATCGTCTTCCCAAGTTGATTTTGTACTTCATTCTGAAATTCTTTGAACTTTTTAAAAGATTCAGATTTATGTTGCATTAAGTAGACATATCCATATCTACTTAAATCATCAGTAAAAGTAATGAAGTATTCATGCCCTCCTCTAGCCGAGATACTCATAAGACCACATACATCTGAATGTATTATACCCAATAAGTCACTAGCTCTTTCACCATGTCCAGTAAATGGTGATTTAGTCATTTTTCCAAGTAAACAAGACTCGCATACTTCATATGATTCAAAATCAAATGAGTCCAATAGTCCATCTTTATGGAGTTTTTGAATATGTTTCTCATTTACATGTCCTATATAAAGGCCATTTATAGAACGCCCTATACCATAATATATTTCATCTTTGTAAATTGACAAAGAACCATTCTTTATTACAAAGGTAAAACCTTCAGAATCCAACATTGAAATTGAAATCAAATTTCTATTCATAGAAGGAACATAATAACAATTATTAAGATTCAACAAAAGTCCTGAAGGTAAAGATAAACAATAAGATCCTACGGCTAATGCAACCACCTTAGCTCCATTTCCAACTCGTAGGTCTACTTCATCTCTATGAAGATCTCTACTTTTCTTTAGCCCCTGCACATTTGCACAAATGTGAGAACCACAACCGGTATCCAATACCCAAGAATTAGAATTAGCAAAGTTGATCTCTATCACATAAATACCTGAAGTAGAAGTGATACTTCTATCCTCCTTGTCCTTAAGGTATTTCAAACAATTCCGCTTCTAGTGACCCTTCTTATCGCAATAGAAAAAAATATGATTTGGACTAGCTTCAACTTTCACCTTAGTTCGAGCAACCTTTTTGCCCTTGCCTTGGTGATTAAATTGTTTCTTTGGCTTCCCCTTTTTCTTGAAGACATTCTTCTTTTTTTGAATCGGTTATTAGTATATTTTATTGTGTTGAAGATGGTGTTCAAGACAACAAAATAGAAGATGTGAATAGTCAGCAGAATGATTTCATACAACATGTGTACAAGATTAACAATTGGTGGCTATTACAAGAAGACCAAGTGCATGCTAGGAGTATATCAAGTCAACAACAAAGCATGTTTATAGCACGTGGGTAGTTAAGAATAGCACGTGTATTAGTTTAGTTGTTAGTTTCTTGTATAGGTGTCATTCTTTCTGTTATATAAGTTGTCAGAAGTTATTACAAGAAATACATTACAAGACATAAACTTCATGTATTGTGAATTGTGATACTTGCCTATATATATTGAGTATACAGCAGTATGCTTTGCACCAAAGGAATATTCTCATGCAGAGTTTGTTATAACTGCATTTCTGCTCCTCCACTCTCTTTATGTCAGCTGTATTATTTTGTTGCTTTGTATGCTCATTCTAGAATGTAGGTGTACTTTCTGTAAGCCTATAAAATGATGTATGTTGGGTCCTTTTTTGATACACTGAAATACACAACAAATTGAGGAGTATTCTTGGTCCATCGTTTTCTGTATTGTGTGTATGTGAGCAGCATGTAAGACTCACTGTCTTCATGGTATCAGAGCACATGTTGCTCCTGTACCTCAGTACCTTTTCTGTCTCAGCCTAAAACCTTTAATTATTCAGCTAAAAATGTCCTCATCCTTTATCATTGAACCTACTAGCCCTCTTTATATTCATCCCTCAGATGGGAGTAATTCTATTATAGTGAAAAAGCTACTTGGTGCCAATAATTATAGAAGCTGGAGAAGATCCTTTGAAATAGGGCTTTCTTCCAAACGAAAGTTAGGGTTTGTGAATGGAACCATTAAAAGAGATTTGGAGAATGGTGTGAAGCAAGAAGCATGGGATACGTGCAATAGCATGATTATTTCATGGATACTCAACAGCTTGTCCGAGTCCATAAAGAAATCTGTCATATTCCTTGACACTGCATTTGCAATATGGGATCAGTTGGAGAGAAGATTTTCTGTGGTGAATGGGGCTAGAAAATACAAGTTGAGTAGAGAGGTTTATTCCACCAAGCAGGCTGAACGTCCCTTGTCTGAATATTACATTGAGATTAAAGCACTGTGGGAGGAATTGGAGAGTCTTAATGCTTTACCTGTGATCCTTACTGTAACTGATGAGGTAAAATCATTCCTTACTGCTCTTCATACTTAGCAAGTAGAACAAAAGTTGTTTCAATTTCTTAATGGCCTTGATGAATCCTATGGACCACATAGAAGTCACATTTTGTTAATGCAACCATTGCCTAGTGTTGATGAGGCTTATAATCTTCTTCAACAAGAAGAGAGCCAACGTGAGGTTTTACATATTGGTACTGTTAGTTCTGACTCATTAGCCATGTATGGAAAAAGCAATGAGAGTGTTTCTATTTGTAGTGCTTGTGGGAAGGGAGGACACAGTAAAGAAGCATGTTGGACCATCATTGGTTACTCCCCTTGGCATTCACTCTCACAACCTGTTTTTAGAGGTGGTAGAAATATCAGTCGAGGTAGAGGTGGAAGGTGGACTAGGGGTGGCAGAGGCACTCAGTCCTATAGATCCTACAGTAATGAAGCTACAACTACTCCTGTTCTGATCCTATAGATAGGCATAGTTCTTGAATCATTATGTGTAATTGGAATCTTTAATCAATGAAATCTCTCTGACTTTTTTCTCTGAATAATTCTTTTGCACAAAGATTAACATATTGATAGAGATGTTGACATGGACTCTGTCAAAAAGTCTGTTACAATTGTACTTATGGACATAGAGCGAGTACTCCCTCTGTTTTTAATGAAGTCTTCACAAGAAATATTTACGGGAATTAAGAAAAATAATTTATTTTAAGATATATTACTTTATTGAATTATAAATTTAATTAAAGCAATCTATTTTGAACAATAGATATACCGCTTATAGAGGCTGCTCAATAAAAAAATTTCACTCTTCCTTAGATTGGAATACTTATTATACTTTTACATAGAAATGGGTGGTCTTTATGTGACTACAATTGTATAAGTTATGCTCGGACGATGTAATTGGCAGGCATAACTTCAATAAACTTATCGCTCATGAATTTCATTATGATAAAGAAGCATTACGTATCAAATATGTTTGGGAAATTTTAGATGGTGTTATTGAGTTTTTGACTTTTCCACATGATAGACAAATATACTTTTAAATCGCATAGTAACTCCGTGCTTTCGACTTTTTCATATGGTTGACAAAACGTTAACATTTTTTCTAAATTAAATTGAGTACTCATGTCAAACATATTTTTGAAAAACATGTCCCATAAGGCCTAAAGGTGATCGTAATGTTTGTTTTTATGAAAAAAAAAATCTTTATAATGGGGTAATAATAACATAAATTTAACCAAAATCTTACTCTTATGTCTACCAAGTGAAAAAATGAAAAGCTTAAGCGTACCACATAGAGATTAGAAAAACTTTTGTCTACTATGTGAAAAAGCAAAAAGTTTAGGATTACCATATTAAATTTTCCTATATTTTTTTATGGCACATTGAGTGTTAGATACTTGTGCTTAGCACGAGTAATCACTTAGCCATGATTTTGGTTGAATTTATGTTATTATTAATTTTTTTCATACAATTGGTACTCTTTGAAAATAGAAGTAATCTTTAATCTTTGAAAGGACATATGCATATAGTATAGTTTATGATGGTACTCTTTAATTTTTTTTTTGAATCGGTACTATTTTTTTTGGAATTGAATTGGTACTATTTAGTTGGCTTTATCTTTGAAAAATAATGCTATTTACATTGATAAATTCATGATTTTTCTGTTTTTCCATAGTTTTTTTCAATCTTGTTATTTTGTTATGCATTACTAGTCAGCTTATATTACTTATTTTTATATTGGTTGGTTTTGAGTTTAACAATTGTTTGGGTGTTATATATTTTATTTTCATTTCAAGATGATAATTATAATTGTTTTATAGACTTTTATGTGACTCTTTGGACGGGTAACAGTTTAATAAAAATATTCGATTGATTGCTAGTGAGTATTGAATTTTAGTATATGAGATTTTATTCAGATACAAATATATATAATTTTTCGTTATGTAGAATTTAAAGGTCCAAAAGTTATGCAACCTCACACGTCCACTTTTAATGGTGAAAGTAGTCTTATTAAATTTATTTTTGCTTTGCAATAATTAATATTATTATTATTATGATAGCTCTCTTGATTTAGAAATTATTATTAATGATCTTGCATTGGAAATACTTGTAATATATACTTTAATTGATTTTATATTATATATTAGTGTGTATAAATTTTTTTATTTTTCAACATTAATTATAAATATTAGAATTTTTAATATATGTATTCATAGTTATAGTTTAACTATTTTAATTTTCACACCACTTAAAAAATAGTAACGTGAAACTTGCTAGCCTCATCTTAAAATGTATATTCAAAAAATATACATTGTATAAGATACTATATGATTTAATACTTTAATGACTCAAATTGAAAAAATAATGTGTAATTGTTAAAAATGACGAATGGAATATATGATTAGGGCCCTAAATTTATTTTCGCCCCGGGCCCCTGAAATATTAGGACCGGCCCTGATTCATAGAATACTAATTAGGAAGTTAATGCACTTTTATTGTAAATGAAAACTAGCAAGCCATTTATTAGGAAAGTTATGGAGTGTATTATTAGTGGGAAGTTTTTTTTTTTTGAGATAAAATCTGATGGCTTTTATTAATCAAGACTCACCAAGGCTAACAACTTTTGGGGGAACGGTTCCATACAAATTCTCTCGCTTGCCAAACCGGTGTCCCATCTAGCGACAACGTGGGCAATGGAGTAACCATTACGAGATACATGACCAAGGTTGTCAGGATCGGGATTTTACGTAGGATCATTGAGGGAGTAGGATCGAAATCGGTAGAATCGGATCGTAGGATCGTGTGATCCTACAAATATGCATTAATATGCTTTAGATAACGGATTTCCAATTGTATTTGTTTGTTTTTTTAAGTTTCAAGGTTTATATTTATACTTATTTGACTTCAATTAATAGGTTTTGTAAAAGAATACCTTTAATAATCATTTTTAAGATGCGAATCAAGAAAAACTTGAATTTTAGTTATATTAATTAATATAATTTTTTAGATATATACATATATATACATAAGTAAAATCTGGAATATATATTTTTTATGATTGAAACTACCCTTATAGGATTGGATCGCAAGATCGTAGGATCGTAGAATCGTGTTATGATCCTACTACTTAAATCTTAGAGCTATGTAGGATCGTTCGATTCTACCGACATTAAGATCCTACCTACGATCCGGATCGGTCGCCTAATTTTGGATCGTAGAATCGTTGATCAGGATCGCGATTCTGATAACCATGTACATGACTAAAAAGAAAACCATCAAAAAGAGAAATTACAGAGAACAGTTTGTCATAAATTGTGTGGATAGGAGAGTAGCCATCAAATTTGCTATCAATAGCCATCACAACAGGTAGCTACCAAATTTCGAACACCAGCAACCAACAACTTGCCATCTTTATCCTGAGCTACAACCCCAAGACCCATTACAAAAATACATATGGGTTTTAGACGCTAAAGCACGGAGCGTTTAGACGCTTTTTTGCGTCTAAAATAACTTTTTAGACGCTTTTCCAAGCGTCTAAAAATCAAGTGTCACAAAACTTTTAAACGCTTTTTTTAGACGCGTTTTGCTGTCTAAAATAGGTTTCTTTTAGACGCTTTTTTCCGTTACAAGACTTTTGCCGTCATACCTTTTCATATGTTATCAACTCATTTGTGACAGAGAAAAGCGTCTAAAAAGTGGATTTAGACATTTTAAAGCGTCTAAAATAGTTGAATTTTAGACACTTTAATGCGTTTAAAATATTTGTGTTTTTTATACACTTTAAAGCGTCTAAAATATTTGTATTTTAGACATATTAAAGGGTCAAAAACACTAAAAATCTAACCATAAGAGTTTAGATTTGTGACATCCAAAAGTGTCTAAAAGCCCTTTACCTAGTTGCTTAGTGAATTTGATCGGGTACTTTTCCATTAAAATTCAATGAACAAATTTTCACATCATGTTCATGACATATAATTTTTTACTCATCAACTAAAAAGTATATACTTAAAATAAAAAGCAATTCACAATTAATTTTCATATTTATATAGTGCAAATTACCATGGACAATATATATGCTCAGATATCAAAATATCTATATCCAGTTACAACAAATTTAAAAGGGTATACAACATAGTTTGTATTAGGGTATTCTTGACAATATAAGAAGCTCAATAGTAATCTAAGAGAGTAATCCACAAGTTTGCTTCTTCATTCCAAGCTAAGTTTACTAAATGAAAACTTGAAACCTGAAAAAAAAAAAGGTTGATGATTACTTTAGTTTTAAAAACAAGAACGACATAAAGAAACAAGTTAATAGTAATGATCATTAACACACTAAACCCCTTATTATTAAAATTAAAAATTAATAGAAAAATAGAGAAAATTTTGTACAAATTTCGGCAGAGTTTCATTTGTAAAATAAACATTGCAAAATTTTAAAAATCACCTGCAAACAATGAAGTAGCAAATGCAAACCCAACCATCACCAAATTCTAACATTCAAAGCATACGACAAACACATCAAACCTCAAAAGGTGGCACGAGATTGCATTTCATCTTCCAGCAAACCAGGTATGCGGCACGAGGTGCAATTTTACGAAAATTTGTGTATCATAAGCAGTTATAAGCAGCTATACCAACCCAATTCACAATTATAATCACTAGTAAAAAAAATCCTTATTTGTATCTTGTTTTTAAGCTCTTTTGTATCTTATATTGGGGGTTACTAACAAGTGGGTTACAAATAACATATTATTTGTATCGCCTGAAAACCCAAGATACAAATAAGGGTTATTTGTATCGCATATTTGAAACACACGATACAAATAACAGCTTATTTGTATCGCATTGTACTGTCCTAGTTTGGTAAGGTAGTATATCAATTTCTAAGTAGTAGGAAGTAAGTAGACAGTAGACAGTAGTAGTTAAGCCTTGTGGGTGACTTAAACAAGTTAGTATTGTACCCATACTTTAGTTTTTTCGACAATTTAGTGGTTGTTGAGTTGCTGTGGCCTGTCTTATTTATTAATGTGATATTGTCAAAGGTTTTGCATGTCGGTTTGTGTTGTATAGATTCTCCTGGCCATAAAATATATCAACCAACAATCTAGCATAGACTGATGAGTGGTAAGGAGCAAATTTACCATGGCCATAAAATATATCAACATAGAACATATTAATGCCCAGCCTATTAGCTTCAAGGCAACAGATATTACCACAGCGACATTATTACTATCAATTAGAGATAAGATATCACATTTGTATTTCAGCATATTTGACACTCACATGTCTTGAGGTAGAGTAGAATCATCAGAGTTTGGATACAGAAAAAGGGACCCTCCGCTTTCAATGCTAAGGAACTTCAGTGAAGCCAGATCTGTATACTCATTCGTAACTGCAAATATGTCTACGCAAACACCTGCTTGAACAGCGACAGCTGCCTGTGAAATATATGCCAACAAAGCCATTATTGTGACAACCAAATCTAATAGACTAATACAAACTCTCCATTTAATTGATAAAAGTCATACCTTTCCTTTGTTAAAAACATAACTACCATCAACATCTTTAAAATATAGATATTTAGTGACATCAGTGTGGATGAGGACTCAAACAAGAGCACCATTTGCTATTATGAACTAAACACAGAAACGGAGATATACGAGTTAAAGATCGCACAAATAAGTTAGCAAACATAGACATATATAAGAAAATAATACAAACCTTTGGCATCATATCCACATTATAATCTCTGCTAGAACCTAAATTAGCTGGAGGTTGGTCATTTCCCCTAAACTTTTTCCAAAGCTACAATAACAAGATAGTAAACTAGTTAATAAAATTCATGTAAACTCAACCTGTACAAAATACACTAATCTTCTCTTACAAATTTCTGAATTCTGAATATTGGTCACTGAAAATGCTTATACTCAGCACATGCAATTACATGTACTACATCCCAAATTAGTGGGAAGGGGGAAGGAAGAAGTGTGGAGTTACCTGAACAAATTGAAGGAGGAACTGAGCAAAGAAACACCACGATGAACCAAGCAAACGAGATGAATTAGGAACCGAGCAAAGAAACACCACGATGAACCAAGCAAACGAGATGAATTAGGAACCAAGCATTATGATAGCTATAATTCTTCATGAAGATCAAACAACTAATCAATAGGTAAAATAGACTTCAATATGCATCTACCTATAGTATAGTCTATAGAGGAGTTTATATCATGAAGAATGAACTTCAGTTGCACTTATTAACTTACCACTAGTTCATGTTGCATATCATATGAATTATACATACCTCCACCGTTGTTTTGTTTACTTGCTCTTCATTGGCTTGTCGGATATCTTTCACTACATCGCCAAATTTCTCCTTTAATACTCGTTCAATACCACATTTTCATGGTGGTTGTTGAGCTCGAGCAACTCTCTCATGCTCCTATCATGCAATATGAATTAATTAACTCGAGAAACAAAGTGACAACCGTAATATTCCGTATATCATAGACTAAACTACCACATTACTACTATGTTTTAGATATACCCAAGAGAAAATAAGTACTCTTCAGTCTTGATTCCTTCAATTCTATCCCCTTCCAACTATTCTTTTCATTTCGGAAACTATTCGAGAACCGTGGCTTTAGAAACGACTATGAGATATATTTGTGTCGGAAGAAACAGTAAAATTAATACATATCATGTAGATATCTACATTATGAAGGGTTTAGAAAAGCTACAATTTTTAAATTTGTCGTAACCACAGGCCTGAACATGGTGATAAAACAAAAATGAACAGCTGATGCCAAGTAGTTTTTGCAAATTATAACATATGTTATATATATCTTCTGGTATGTTAAAGGTCATAGCTAAAGTCCTAGCTCTTGAAATTCAATGAAAAGATGCTAGTCAATCAAAAAGACATTTTATGTATCCCAAAATCTTTTTGAGAGCAAGGCCCATAAAAAATCTAGGTTCTTTAAGTAGCAAAAAATTCCACAAAGGTAAAAAAAATCTAAATTATTACACTAGAATATGCAATGCTCGAAGCAATTTATGTTATCAGCATAAACCTATAGGTTGAGCGGACATGAAGCTCAATGAGGCTTAATGGAGGAAATTAAACAAACATTTAACATTATAAGAATCATCTCAAAAGGTAGCTATGCCAATAATTGTCAGGACTTAGCATTCTCTTTTTAAGTTTATGGAAAAGATGTGTGCATAATGTTCAGGTAAAGGCATAGTGCAAGACATTGCCCACATCACTAAATTGAGACTATATTATAGAGATTTTTCAGCTCAGCACTACCAAGATATAGGCCATTGGACGAGACAACAGCGAAACAATCCTTGTCGACCACGAATGTCGATTTGGGACTATTACCACTAACATGACCGAAATTGCATCTTTGCACTATGCATGAAGGATTTTCAAAAACATAATTTGTAAACGTTTAGTTTGTAAGGACTAAAATGAACCTAAAATAACTCAAACCGATCATAATTCGCTTTCTTTGATTAGCGATTCTTAAGGAGATTAGTAAATCAGATGACAGCGAGAAAAACACACCATCAAGTGAGTTGTACTGTGCGCAACAATAGGCTTCCGAGAAGCAGAAATCAGATCAATCACCTCTCGAAATCCACGAACGTTCTTGCTTTGCTCTTCCTCGAGATCTTGGAGTTGTTTCTATGAATTAAAGAAAAAACTCAATACCAAGAACCTTTCATTGATCTCCCGAGAACAACAAAAGATAATACTAGAGAATTACCTCACAAAGATCTTTATCCTCCTTTGAACTTGTCAAAACAATCCGAACTCCTTGAGTGCTCCCATTCTTTGCAGGGATTAACAAAGGGTGACGAATGAAATTTTGAGTGACGAATGAACGAAGCAGATTAGAAGAATTACCTCATAAAGATCTTTATCTTCATAAAGATCTTTATCCTCCTTTGATCTTGAGTGCTCTCATAATGGAGGAGTATCGAACAGATTAGAAGAACGAAGCAGCAGGGTTAATGTCTTAAGTTATTTACAGATCTGCAATTTTTAATGAGTGGGCGGTTAATGAAGAAATGTCAAAATTTCTAAAGTGAAGCAGTTTTTTAATAAGTGGGCGGTTAATTTTTTAACCTAAAATTTTTGGGCTTTATGACGCTTTCTTATACTTTTATTTTAGACCATTTTGAATGTCAAAATAAAAGCGTCTAAAAGCTCCTTGTTATTTATGACGCTTTTTATTATGTCTAAAAATAAGCGTCTAAAGACTCCTTGTTTTGTTGTAGTGACCCCTTCGGTTGCCACGAGGAACATGTGCATCAAAATTAATTTTTACCCATGAGCCTAAGGGGGGGTCCACGAAGAGAATCGCATGACCTTGAAGAACAGTGGGCTTTGGGTTTTATGTTGGTATGCATTGTAATTAGGGATGGTCATGGGGCGGGTTTGAAGCGGGTCCAATTAGACCCGGACCCGGACCCTTTTAATTTTTTGAAATCCAGACCTGGATCCGGACCCTAAGGGTCCAAAATTTTCAGACCCAAACCTGGATCCTCGAATCTGATGGGTCTAGGGTCCTTAATGGGTCCTTAGTGGGTCTAACATAAGTCTCTTTGATTTGTCAAATTTGAAACATTTGTAAGTCATTGTTGTTGGCCCATTTAGTTTTGATGATAACGTAAACTTTATTAAACAAACATAATTTGTCTTTGAGATTGTTTTGTTAGGTCAAATATCCGATCTTTATAAGGGTCGTCGATGGACCATTAAGCGTTGAAAAAGGGTTACTGAGTAACTGTTCCAAGATCAAGTCAGAGTTCGAAAATTGGTCTATCGGAGACAGTGCAGTGTTCCCAGAGTCAGCGGTCAGAGGAGCAGTCAACAAAATAATTAGGAAAATATTTTTTAATTTTTATTTTTCTTATTTAGTTTTGTTGTACGGATGAATTAGTCTAGGATGCACAAGGAAAATAATTTAGAAATTAATTTAACTAACTCCTAAAAATATTCCTTAAAATTAGGATTTTAAAATAAGATTTCTTAAATTGTCTTAGCTATTTTTAGCTAAAAGGACAAGAAAACTTGGAGTAACTACCAAGCTTTCCTACCACTTCACGCGGAAATTAAACCCACAACTCCCATTATTTCGGATCATGGGATTATGGGTAGTTTAGATTTAAAAATCTATATAAAGGATTTTTATTTAACCGGCACAAATGAGAGATCATTTTTGAGAGAAAATATTTTTCCGAAAATATTGTGCCCAAATATATTTCGTGAGGTTTACAAAATAAAGTGATGAAATCTTGATTGTTTTTAATGGCTAATTAATTTCAAGATTTACTCCTTGTGCTTTTCTTGATATGATTCATCCACTTTAGATAAATCTTGTACGGGTTTATTTGAGTGTTTTTGTTATTTAGACTTGGGTAAGTCTAAAGGGTAGAGTATAGAGAAACGGTAAGAGGTTACCGTGAGAGGAGTAGAGAAACGGTAAGAGTTTACCGTGAGTAGAAGAGAAACGGTAAGGAGTTACCGAGAGAAGAAAAAGAGTAGAGGAGTAGAAGTTATTTTATGTAAGAGAGGAATGATTTACATAAAATAATAGAGAAGAGAAATCCCTAGTGGGTCGTGGTTCTTTTTCCCACGTTAAATCTTGGTGTTCCTTTTCTTGTTTTCTTTTATATTGTCTTGAGTATTTTCGTTATTCAAATTCCGCAATAAAAGGGCTAAAAATACTCAAAGTGCGCAAGTAACAATTCACCCCCCCTCTTGTTACAGTTCATTGTCTCTAAGTGTTTCTACAATTGGTATCAGAGCCCTGTTCCTCATTTGATCAGGAAACCCTGAGAGCCGTATCTTGGTATATTAGAGATGCAGAAAATGAACGAGCGCATGGAAGAAGGGTACTCTACTCAGAGACCACCAATGTTCGATGGCAAATTCTATACATATTGGAAAAACAGGATGGAGATCTTCATCAAAGCCGAAAATTATCAAGTTTGGAGAGTTATCGAAATTGGAGATTTTGAGGTAACAACTACCAACTCCAATAACGAGACTGTTCCCAAACCTATCACAGAATATGAGAAAGAAGATTTTCAAAAGATGGAAATGAACGCTCTTGCTATCAAATTGCTTCATTGTGGGCTTGGTCCAAATGAACATAATCGCATTATGGGATGCAGAACCGCCAAACAAATTTGGGATCTGCTGGAGGTTACCCACGAAGGAACGAGTGAAGTAAAGCGTTCCAAGATTGATTTGCTCATGTCCAAATACGAAAGATTTGTGATGGAACCTAAAGAAAGCATTTAAGAAATGTTTACAAGATTCACGACTATCACGAATGAGCTTGTCTCCCTTGGAAGGCTAATTCCCTCAGATGAACAAGTGCGAAAAATCCTAAGAAGCCTACCTCAAGATGATCGTTGGAGAGCAAAGGTCACAACCATTCAAGAATCTAAAGATTTCACAAAGTTTAATCTGGAAGAGTTGGCTGGATCCCTTATGACTCATGAATTGCATTTGGGAACAGCTGACAGCTCCAGGAACAAGGGTTTGGCTCTGACAGCAAACGATCAAGAAGAATCAGAAACTGAGGAGGAAGAGGCAGCCTTGCTGGTACGTAGGTTCAGGAAGTTCTTCAGGAACAACAAGTATAAAAATCAAAGAAACAACAAAGAAAGAGGAACTTCAAATACCAAAACATATGAATGCTACAAATGTGGAAGTACCGAGCATTTAATCAAGGATTGCCCACTATGGAAAAATGAGAAAGGTAAAGGGAAAGCAAGAGAAACAGGAAGACAACCTGCAAAAGGAAACTTCAACAAAGCAGATTTACGTAAAGCTATGATAGCTGCTTGGGGAGAATCCGAAAGCGAAACCGAAACAGAAGCTCTCGTTGAAGAAGAAGAAGTAGCCAATCTTTGTCTCATGGCGACGCATGATGAAAAGGCTAAAGGAAAAGAGGTACTGTCTACTGATCCATTTTCTGATTATTTATTTAAATTGGATAAACATAGACTAGTTAGCATGATTTTAGAATCTCACGAAAATTTGGAAAAACAAACAGCCATCTGTCTCAAAACTGAAAAAGACCTTAAAGCGTGTAAAGACCAAATATCCTACCTTAATTCTTTTAGGTCCGATGTGCAAACTCGATTCTTTGAATTGCTTGATAATAATGTGATGTTAAAAGAAGCTATAGAAAAGGTGAAAGAAGAAAACATCATGTTAAATATTGAATTGAATCAACTTAAGCAATTTGAGATGGAAGTAAATTACGAGTCTAATAAAGAAATTAAGTGTGTCCTTTTACAAATGAAATTAGACCTAGAATCCGCCTTAAAAGAAAATGATCGACTTAAGCTTGAATTAAATTAAAGAGAAAAAGGGAAAATCAAAGAAGTTCCCAAATGGATTCTTAATGCTAAAACCAAAGGAACCGAAGGTCTAGGATATGACAAACATGATAAAAGGAAAAAGGTCTACGTTGATCTCCCAAGTAACAAAGTCTGTTCCTTTTGTGGCAAAACCGGGCACCTAAAACATCAATGTTTAAAAAGGGAACAGCATAACAAAACGAATCAAATATATGTCGATAGAGTTTGGATTAAGAAATATGATTCTTGTATAATCGACACAGGAGACATAATTCTGGAAGGGATCAGAAAAGGGAACACCTACGTGGTGGACCTGCACACTGTTCCTAAAACCAGTTTAACATGTCTAAGCGTTATAGAAGATGACCCTCTTCTTTGGCATAAAAGATTAGGTCATGCTAGTTTTTCATTGCTTAATAATTTACGATCTAAAGACCTAGTAAGAGGATTACTGCCCCTAAAATTTCAAAAGAATGAAGTATGTGATCCTTGTGCTAAAGGAAAACATGCAAGGTCATCCTTCAAACCTAAAAACGTCGTGACCACCTCAAGACCACTTGAATTAATTCATATGGATCTTTGTGGACCAATGAGAATACAAAGTCGCAGCGGTAAGCGTTATGTTTTTGTTATAGTTGATGATTACAGTAGATTTACATGGACTTTATTTTTATCTAGCAAAGACGAGGCCTTTGATGAATTTGTTGCATTCGCTGCTAAAATTCAGAAATCTAGTAACAATCAACTAGTCCACATAAGATCGGATCATGGTAAAGAATTTGAAAATTCAAAGTTTATGGATTATTGTAATGAGCATGGTTTAAGTCACAATTTCTCCGCACCTAGAACACCACAACAAAATGGTGTGGTTGAACGTAAAAATAGAACTTTAGAGGAAATGGCTAGAACTATGTTGATTGCTAGTGGTTTACCTAGAAATTTTTGGGCCGAAGCCGTAAATACTGCATGCTATATATTAAATCGCGTCTTAATTAGAACTATCACTTCAAAAACCCCCTATGAATTATTTAAAGGAATTAAACCTAATATTTCATATTTTCGAGTCTTTGGATGTCGATGTTTTGTGCATGTTAATGGAAAAAGAAATATAGGTAAATTCGATGAAAGAAATGATGAAGCGGTATTTCTTGGCTATTCATCTCATAGTAAAGCATATAGAGTTTATAATAAGAAAACCATGTGTGTTGAGGAATCTGTTCACATAATATTTGATGAGACTAACTTTATGACAAGTGAACAAGAAACAGGTGATTTTAAGATAGGTCTTGCTGATTTAGACGATGAAGAACTTATACAAAAGGAGCAAGATCAAGAAGAACAACAACAGGTTCAGAATGCTGAACCAAATCAAGAACAGGAGCCACAGGCAGAACAGGAACAGCCTGCAGTTCCTAATCCAGTTATCCCAAGAGAAAATCAAGAAGAAAGAAATGATGGTGAACCAAATCAGAATCAAGTCAGTGAGCCTGCTTCCACGTCTGTCTCCACCAGAGACTTTGTTCCAAGACCATGGAAACAGCAAAAATCACATCCACTTGACTTGATCATAAGCGACATGAACAAAGGAATACAAACGAGGTCACAAATGAGAAACTTTTGTGCACACTTTGCTTTTCTTTCAACAATGGAACCCAAGAATCATGAAGAAGCTTTACAAGATTCGGATTGGGTGGTAGCTATGCAAGACGAGTTGAATGAGTTTGAAAGAAACAAAGTATGGCACTTGGAACCTAAACCGAAGAACAAGAAGATAATTGGACTGAAATGGGTATTCAGGAACAAGCTAGATGAACATGGAACAATCGTAAGAAACAAAGCAAGGTTAGTGGTTAAAGGTTACAATCAACAAGAAGGTATTAACTATACTGAAACTTTTGCTCCCATAGCTAGATTAGAAGCTATTAGAATTCTTATTTCATTTGCTGCTTTCATGAATTTTAAATTATATCAAATGGACGTAAAATGTGCATTCTTAAATGGGTTTCTAGAAGAAGAAGTCTTTGTGGAACAACAACCTGGCTTTGAAAATCCAATTTCTCCGGATCACGTCTACAAGCTTGATAAAGCTCTTTATGGGCTAAAACAAGCACCTAGACAATGGTACGAGAGATTATCTAAGTTTTTGATTGATAACAAGTTCATACGTGGTAAAATTGATAAAACCTTATTCTTTAAGAATAAAGGTTCGAATATTTTAGTTGTTCAAATTTATGTTGATGATATTATTTTTGGTGCTACTAATGAATCGTTATGTAAGGAATTTGCTGACCTAATGAGTAATGAATTTGAAATGAGCATGATGGGAGAATTAAATTTCTTCCTTGGTTTTTGCAAATTAAACAAACTGCTAACGGTATTTTTATTCATTAACAAAAATATATAAAAGAACTTCTAAAGAAATATGGACTAGATAATGCGAAGACAAACCATACACCCATGGCCACTAACATTAGGTTAGATGAAGACGCTAACGGTAATAATGTTGACCAAACAATGTATAGAGGCATGATAGGATCTCTACTATACTTAACAGCTAGTAGACCTGATATATCTTTTAGTGTTGGTTTGTGTGCTAGATTTCAATCAAATCCTAAAGAATCACATCATACGGCAGTTAAAAGAATTCTAAGATATTTAAAGGGAACAGATGACTTGTCCCTATTTTATCCTAAAAGTGATGTCTATGACTTGAAAGGGTATAGTGATGCAGATTATGCAGGTGATCTTGTGAATAGAAAAAGCACTTCAGGAATGGTACAGTTTCTTGGATCTTGTTTGGTATCATGGAGTTCCAAGAAACAGAACACAGTAGCTTTATCCACTGCAGAAGCTGAATATGTAGCAGCAGCAGCCTGCTGTTCCCAAATGCTTTGGATTAAACAACAGCTAAGAGACTTTGGTATTAAACTTGAATGTGTTCCTATTTATTGTGATAATACTAGTGCTATTTGCATTTCAAAAGATCCAGTGCATCATTCTAGAGTTAAACATATTCATATTAGACACCATTTTCTTAAGGATAACGTAGAGCATAAAAATATTATTGTTAAACATGTCAATACTAGTGATCAAGTTTCAGATATTATGACCAAACCGCTTCCAAGAGAACAATTTGAAAAGATGAGGTTGGAGCTAGGTATGATCAAGCTTCACTAGAGTTTAATGCTATTATTACTCCTCAAAACATCTTGAAAAATCGGAAGGGTTCAATCAACCACACCAACCAAGATTGATTACTAAATCATTGCGAGATTTGGGTATGCTTCTATTTAAATTTATGTCTTAAACTTAATCTTGATTACTTACATGTTTGAACTGATTAGACCAAGTAGCATAACTTATTTCATATTTTATACTATATATTATTATTTATTATTACCCACATATTATAAATTATTTTTCAAAAAATCACAAAAATATTTTATTTTTCACAAATTCCAGCATTTTATTTTTTTTAATTATTTCGGTGAACCAACATTTTTTTAAAAATGGAAGACGGATCATCGAGGTGTTTCGGAAAGTAGTTATCTTAATCGACAAATTCAACGAACTTACACTTAAACTTTTCGTTACCTCACTCGGTTCATACGCTAAAACTAATTCAAGGAGTTGTACTAATTTTCATAACCGTCCCTTCACACACTTTATATAACCCACTCTTAACGTCACATCAATCACTCACCATAATTGCCAAAGTACAACTTCTCCTTTATTATTTCAAAATCCGTCAACCCCTTTTCTTCTTCAAATCCCTAACCTTCCTCAAATAAACTCATCTTCACCATGAAAACTCCCAAGACTTCTTCTACCAAGAACGCCAAAGAAAAGATGCCCAAATTCATACAACCGGAACCACTACAAGTCATTCACCCTACATTCGACAACCCACAATCATCAACTCCCTCATCACAACCCAAATCATCCTCAAAACCCATGCATGTTGGCACAAAAAGGGCTTTTTCCACCAAAGGAAGCTCATCTTCAAAACCGGCTAAAAAGGCCAAGGTCGTGGATCCTGATTGTGCAGAGGAGGTTGCAAAGGAGATGTCCGTAGGATTTGGTTTGGACAAGTATTGGTATGATTCTACTCCCTTTCCTCAATTACACGCTATTTTGAGTAATCAAGGGTGGGAGGAATTAATGAGTAATTTTGCTTGTAATCCTATTTATCCACATCTCATGAGAGAGTTCATCCAAAATTTCACAATCGACAATGGGGTTTGTTCTAGCGTCATTAAAGATAAAATTGAATTTAACAGTTTAATGTTGGGGGAATGGTTCGGAGTTCCTGTGGTAGGGTTTGACACTTATTATGTTGGGTCAAAGATTGTTTTTTCGGGTATCACAGAAAAGACCGTTTTAAAATTTCTTGGTCAAGAAAACAAAAGGAGGTTTAGTCATATGTCTCTGTCTCCACTACACAAGCTTCTTTACAACATTGCCCGTAGGTTTATTATACCCCGCAATTCTAAGCGGAGTGAAGTAAATTTACGAGATGCAACTTTGATCTATTGCATGGCTAATCACATTAAAATTAATTTTCCTTCATTAATGGTATCACATTTGTCCGAGTGCATAGAAAAAGGACTTATGGTTGGTTATGGTGGTTTATTAACTTGCATTTTTAAGAAGTTTGGAGTCCCAATGGATGGGCTAGAATTTCCCATGAGTGCTAATAATAAGATCAGTGAGAGGTGCCTTACCAATTTGCACCTCCAATTGAATGAAAAGGGGATTCTAGAGCATGCCGTTGAGGAGGTTGAAGTAAGTTCTGATGAAGAAGTGGAGGAGAAAGTAGAAAAAGAAGAGGAGGAGGAAGTAAAGGAAGAAGAAAAAGAAGATCAGGAGGATGTTCCCACTGCCACTACTGAGGCAGAAACTGATAGGGAACAGGAGGATGCTGTGAGTGAGGGGGAACAGGTTGAGGGAGAGGGAGAAAAGGAACAGGAAGAAGATGAGGACCTTCATGTGCCTCTTAAGAATATCAAGAAACCTGCTGTGCTCACACCACGAAAGAGCAAGAGGTTGACTTCCAAAAGTTCCTCGAGCCAACATGATGACATTACTTCTCCAACCCCACCATCACCAAAACCAGCCTCACCCACACCAGTTGACATTCCATCATCACCACCATCACCAATTCCCACTTCACCTACACCTACTGGTTTTGATAGGGATGACTCACCTTTTCCTCCAACTCCAATTGATCTCATTCTAGGCAAATTTGATTCCTTGCAGTCTCAACTCATTGCATTTCAGAGTGAAGTTCGTGCCTCTCTATCTACTATTGCTGAGCAACTCACCGACATGGAAACACGTCTTGGTGCGAAGCTTGACACTGTGGAGGTGCAAACTGAGTTTGTTGATGAGGAGCCTGCTGCCTGATCCTCCTACTTCTGTATTTCATTTAAAAATTTGATGTTTGGTTGGCCCATTTATATGTAATCCTTAAACAATATTTTCTTTTGCTTTTTCATGTACCAAGCTGGGGTACAAAAACAATTTATGCTTCGTTTATGCTACTAATTAACCCACAACATTTTATCTTTTTATATATATCATCCTTTATTTTATATTCCCATGGTCTATGATGTTTGAATGCGTGCTTTCTTGGTTTATGTTTGGCATTTATTTTCTTAGTTTGCTACTTACTATCTTAATTTGTCTAATGCTTGCCTTAGAGCTGTGGATTGATTCACACCCCTACTTTTTGATTGATGCCAAAAGGGGGAAGAGTAGCAAACAAACTTAAACGAATGCTTGTGAATGCTTATGTTTTTGCTTAATCTTGATAAATGATTCATTCTTGATAATTGATTTATTCTTTGTCTTCTAAACTAATTTTGATTCTCTGTTTTGTCTTAAGACCGTTTAGCATGATTGCATGATTCTTAAAATTTTAATTTGTTCTTTATACTTAATGGTAGAGTAACGATTTGTTGACTTACTGTTTTGATATTCTTATGCTTCATTTGAAATGTATTATTTGTCTAATGAAATGTTGATCATCATGAGTACTTATGGATAAGATGATTAAATTTGATTAATTGTTGTTTGACATGATTTATTAAATATCACTTTGATTTATCTTTGATTCTCAAAACTCATGATAGTTTGAGTTACTTAAATTGTTGTGTGTCTTATTTTACATTTTATATTTCTTAGTTAATTTTCTTAAGTTATAAGTTTTTATAATTATGTTTTGTTAGTTATATTTATGTTTTGTCTTGTTTTAATTTAAAAACTTAAGTCATGTTTAACCACATGATTTGAAAAAAGTTTTAAAATTTATTAGAGTAATATGTTTACATGAGAGTTTAGTGAATTATTTGTAACGATTTAATTTACTAGATTTAGTTGAATGTGTGTTAATCTCTAACATGTTCATTATATTTGTTTTACTCTATTTTATTAAGTTTGTTTATAAAGTTTGTCATCATCAAAAAGGGGGAATTTGTTGGCCCATTTAGTTTTGATGATAACGTAAACTTTATTAAACAAACATAATTTGTCTTTGAGATTGTTTTGTTAGGTCAAATATTTGATCTTTATAAGGGTCGTCGATGGACCATTAAGCGTTGAAAAAGGGTTACTGAGTAACTGTTCCTAGATCAAGTCAGAGTTCGAAAATTGGTCTATCGGAGACAGTGCAGTGTTCCCAGAGTCAGCCGGTCAGAGGAGCAGTCAACAAAATAATTAGGAAAATATTTTTTAATTTTTATTTTTCTTATTTAGTTTTGTTGTACGGATGAATTAGTCTAGGATGCACAAGGAAAATAATTTAGAAATTAATTTAACTAACTCCTAAAAATATTCCTTAAAATTAGGATTTTAAAATAAGATTTCTTAAATTGTCTTAGCTATTTTTAGCTAAAAGGACAAGAAAACTTGGAGTAACTACCAAGCTTTCCTACCACTTCACGCGGAAATTAAACCCACAACTCCCATTAATTCGGATCATGGGATTATGGGTAGTTTAGATTTAAAAATCTATATAAAGGATTTTTATTTAACCGGCACAAGTGAGAGATCATTTTTGAGAGAAAATATTTTTCCGAAAATATTGTGCCCAAATATATTTCGTGAGGTTTACAAAATAAAGAGAGGAAATCTTGATTGTTTTTAATGGCTAATTAATTTCAAGATTTACTCCTTGTGCTTTTCTTGATATGATTCATCCACTTTAGATAAATCTTGTACGGGTTTATTTGAGAGTTTTTGTTATTTAGACTTGGGTAAGTCTAAAGGGTAGAGTATAGAGAAACGGTAAGAGGTTACCGTGAGAAGTATAGAGAAACGGTAAGAGGTTATCGTGAGAGGAGTAGAGAAACGGTAAGAGTTTACCGTGAGTAGAAGAGAAACGGTAAGGAGTTACCGAGAGAAGAAAAAGAGTAGAGGAGTAGAAGTTATTTTATGTAAGAGAGGAGTGATTTACATAAAATAATAGAGAAGAGAAATCCCTAGTGGGTCCTGGTTCTTTTTCCCACGTTAAATCTTGGTGTTCCTTTTCTTGTTTTCTTTTATATTGTCTTGAGTATTTTCGTTATTCAAATTCCGCAATAAAAGGGCTAAAAATACTCAAAGTGCGCAAGTAACAATTCACCCCCCCTCTTGTTATAGTTCATTGTCTCTAAGTGTTTCTACAATTGTATTTTTCATATTATTATCGTATTTTACAAATATTTAATACTAATTTAACATCTAAACTCGCATAACGTCACCAATATACGCTTAAATTTTATAATAAACACTAGTTCGAGTCCATGAAATAAGGGTAATTGGGTTAACAGTTAGCAAGTAGCATATATATTATTGGGAAATTTCACGTGGTAACCCTGAGGTTTTGGGTTTTCCACGTGGTAACCAAAACTTTTTAAAAATCCACGCGGTAACCCTGAGGTTTACGTAATTGTTCCATCGTGACCTTGTTGCACATAAAAACGTTAGTAAACGTTAATTTTGAAGCTTATGGATGTTGTATGCCTATTATGCGACTCAGTATTTCAAATGTCATCAGTTTCAACCTTTTTCCCCTACACATAAACCTCAACTCTACCATCTTTCATCCAAATCATTTTTTTTCCTCCAAATCCAAAGGTTGTAGCGTTTGGGTTTATATAATGAGGAAAAAGGTTGCAAATCATGATATTTGCAATGGTGAGTCGCATAGATAGGCGTACAAGAACTTTAAAGCTTTGAAATTAATGTTTCCTTACGTTTTGCTAACATATTATGTGTAAAAAGGTCATGGTGGAACAATTTGGTAAACCTCGAGGTTACCATGTGGATTTTTTTAAAGTTTTGGTTACCACGTGGAAAACCTAAAACCTTAGGGTTACCACGTGGAATTTCCCTATATTATTTATATATATTATGATTATATGAAAATAAAATAAATGTTGAGGGCATAATTCATACGTATAAGACAAATAAAAATGGACAATTTAATATTTATAAGGGTCCAAGGGGCGGGTTCAGGGTCCGGGTCCGGGTCCAATATCCGGACTCGGACTCACCAAATATTTTTTAGATCCAGATCCGACCCGGATCCGATGGGTGTCAAAAAATAAGACCCAGACCCTTAAAAAAGGGGCGGGTCTGGGGCGGGTCTGGGGCGGGTCCAACAGGGTCCTAGACCCGTGACCATCCCTAATTGTAATCCTGGACCAGCTTATGCATTTTACTATTAAGAACCACAGGGTCAACGGCATCATCAGTAAAAGTCGTTTTATTACGCACTAACCAAGCTGCCCACATAGATTTGCATATGGAAGGAACTCCTCTGGGGTGGCATGATCAACAATCCACGACATGAATTCAACAATCGAATTTTTAGGGGCATCATCAAGGAGATTCATAGAATTATTATGGGCCCATATAACCCTCGAGCTTGAGCAATCACAAAGGGCATGGAGAATAGACTCAGGCTCCGTGTTGCATCTTTCACACGTGGGCGACAGAACACAATATCGGTTAAAGAGAACTTGCTTTGTGGCTAGAGAGCCCTTATACACCCGCCAAAAGAAGTGTCGGAGTTTGGGAGGATCCGAAATATTCCATATGCGCAGCCACTGTTTTCTTACTTCAAGACCATTCGGGTCAGAGGTGTCGTATGAAAGCCCAAGAGACCAAGTGAATAACCACTTTTAACAGAATACTCCCCGCTTTTTGAGGCCCGCCAAAACAAGGAATCATTGGACCAAGGAGACATAATTGGAATAGAGAGGATGGCAGCAGTTGTATCCTCATCGAACCATTGTGACAGAACATTGAGATCCCATACACCAGCATTAAAATCAATAAGGTCCGACACTCGTAAATTAGTGGGGGCAGCAGTACTTGGACTTGGGGTTCCAAATGTGTTTCTTAAGGGGACCCATTTATCAGCCAGTGCATTCACCATAGAACCATTCCCTATTCGCCACGCTAGACCTTCGAGCAAAAGAGACTTTGCACCCCAAATGCTTCTCCACATGTAGCTAGGATTATAGCCTCTATTCGATTCCAGAACCGACGTGTGCTTGTAGTACTTCGCCTTGAAAACAGCAGTGAGTAAGGGTTGGCGTTTGTCATTAATCTCCATGTTTGTTTTGCAAGAAGAGCCGTATTAAAAATCCTCATATCTCGAAAACCAAGGCCCCTTCTCCCTTTAGGAAAGCACATATTAGCCCAACCGTGCCAATGAATTCTTCTCTTTTCCGCATTGGAGCCCCACCAGAACTTTGTGAACATAGCATGGATATCATTAATGAGACTATCTGGGAGCCGGAAAATACTCATCATATAGATCGGAATAGCTTGGATTACAGCTTTGATGAGAATTTCTTTACCGGCATTAGAGATAAGCTTTTCTTTCCACCCCTTGACTTCTTTCCATATTCGATCCTTAAGCCCTGCAAAGACTGCTTTCTTCGATCTCCCAACAATTATAGGAAGGCCTAAGTATTTTTAATGACGATCCACCTCCTTCACCCCCATAATATCAACTATTTCCTGACGGAGATGATGATATTAACGCCCTTGCTAAAAGAAATCTCGGTCTTATCGTAGTTCACTTTTTAAACTAAGCCCTTACCAGGGTCTTGAGCCACATAATGCTTCTGGTATGGGTCGGGCTTGCACATAAAAATTTTTTCTTGGGGACTTTCTCAGTTTTAATCGCATTTTTTATTTCCATTCCCTTTAAACAAAGGCCTTTGACTTTTTTTAGGCCAAAGTCTCATTCCCTCCTTGAAATCCTATTTGCCAAACACCCCTTGATGACATTGTGCCTGGAATGACTAATGCAAAATGGCAACATTTTCTTGAATCTATTGGTAATTTTTCCACAAATAATTTCATAAAGCATTTAAGTGGTAAGCCTAATTCCTATTGGCTTATTGTGGGTGCTTCCCACCATGCATTACGGGTACTTTTGATTTGTTGAGTAATGTACATGATGTAAATGATTGTCAAATTGGGCTTTCAGATGGTAAGCAAATAATCTCGACCAATCAGGGAGATGTAACATTGTGCTCAGAAAATGTCCTTCGGAATGTGTACTATGTCCCTCAACTACAATGCAATTTAATTTCTATTACTCAATTGATCGATGAATTGAATTGTACTGTTCATTTCATTAAAACATTTTGCATACAGGATCTACGTCTAACGCTTTGATTATAGTGGGTGAACAGATAGACTGATTGTACTACTTTCGTGACCTTCCCAAGATTCGTGCATTGAATATCAATGGGTATCTTCTTTCAATTTATGGCATCAACGTTGATCATCCTTCAGATAAAGTGGTGTGGTGATAAGTGCAATTATTTGCACTTATCCGCATCGATTTTATGCTCCTTAATTGAAGTTTTAGCGGGTTTTTAGGTACATTATTAGTGTTTTGTTGCAAATCTTGTCTCATGAGGTCAATTTAATGTTTTATGTGATTTTTGAGGCAAAATTGGAGGTTTTAGTTAGGTTTCGGAGTTATAAGAGGGTGAAGGCTTGGAGAAATACCCTAAGACCCCTAAAACATGTGAAGAGATCGTTGCTCGTTTGAAGATGTTCAACATTGAAGATGGACAAAAGAGAAAAGAATGGAAAAGAGCCTAAAAGAGAAAGTTTTGAAGTGAAATTTGATACATGCTCACTCTTTTGGCCATAACTTTTGATAGGGAGATCGTATTTATGCAAGGTTTGCGGAATTGGAAAGTAGACTTTAAGAGCTTTCCAACGGTATATTATATGTCCATATCCGATAACCTTGCAAGAAATGGAGGCCATTCAAAGTTCGTCAGGCCGACAGTGAGCGACGAGTCGTCGCCTGAAAAGCGACGCTCGTCAATTTTCCGTCAGAAGGCATTTTCGACAGTTTTTCTTCTGAATTTTTGGAGCCATTATATATAATGGCGGTTACTAATATTATTTTTCAGTCTAAGACCATTTTTATCTGCATTTCCTTTTAGTTTTCTTTCATTAAAGCTTTCCTTAAAGAATTCATTGTTTCATTTGGATTTCTTATATCTAGTTTATGTTATCTTTCGGATTTGTAAGTTTTCTTGCGTTATCATTTTGTTCTTCGTTTTTGTTCATCAATTGTTATATGTTTTCCATTAATATGCATAGTAAGTAGTTTTCTTTATCTAGGGTTAGGGTGAAATCCCTAATTCGAAGCATGGATTGATATTTAATTGATTAATTGTGTGTGATTTGAGCCTATGATTGAACCTATGCTTAATGAATCTTGATTTAAATCATTATTAACCTTTTCAATAAAACGGAAGTTTGAGATTAGGATTAATTTAGGATTGAGATATATTTAAGTTAAGTTCCTTCTAATATTAACCAATAAAACGGAAGTTTGAGGATTAATACTAGTTGGCCTTAAATCGATATTAATCAATAAAGCGGAAGCTTGAGATTAATTAGATCACGTTCGATTATGTTAATGGCTTAATTCCATACAATCATGAGAGTAATTGAATTCCATGTTAGAATTAGGTGATGCCCGACGCTCTAGTGTTTATCATTTCTTGTTTTATCACCATTTTTATACTTGTTTTAGTTTCTTGCACCCTAGGATTAGATACAAAACCCATATTATTTGTTTTTCTCTTGTCTTGTTTATCATAAAACATACAACTTAGAATTATCTCGCCTCCTTGTGTTCGACCCGCACTACGCGTATACCGTGCGCTTGCGGTTAAAGTAAAATTTGCTCATCATGTGGTCTCTCTCTTTTTTGGATAAATCTAGTAGCATTTCTAGGAACGCTTATGATGTATGTCATCAAGCAAAATAGTCTTAGGGTAAATTTCCTATCAATCAAAGTAGAGCAACTATCCATTTTAAAATCATACATCGTGATTTATGGGGGAAGTAAAGTACCCAAATAGTGATGAAATAAAGAGAATTAGAAGGGTTCAAAAAGGGAAGATATTAGAGGGTAGATGAAATAAAGAGAATGAGGTTGGTTCAAAAAGGTAAGATGAAGGTAAAAAAGATGTTTGACTATTAACGACTTAGGTGTTGGCTATTGACTTTTTTAGTTGATTTTTTTGATCAACTAAAAACGTCGATTGTTTTTGTTGGTTGTAAACTAGCAGAAAAAACCAGTTTATATGGGTAGTACCGAAATTGTTATTAACTGCGAACAAACAATTTTGACTTTTTTTTGAAACCGCGAACATACCTGACCATAGGCTCATTTTCTTCTTTGGAATTAACTTACCAGAAGCTCTTTTTTTTTGGTCAAAATTGCTTATTTTTTTCAATCTTTCACATTTTTGCTCGGAAAGGTGACATGGTTTTTTAACTAGCATCAGGGTTACTTTATAAATATATATATAAGAAAGAAAGAATTCTCTACCATGTAAATATGTAATGATAAAGAAATACAACGTAGAATTTCCTTTTAATGAATAACCCAATTTACAAAATATAATCTTAAATGAAGGGGTAGTTATATACTGAGTGAAAATGTTCAGTAAAACATTTAATCAGGAATCACAATCAGTGACTTCCAAATTCCAATTAACAGAAATGGCAGTCAGAATCTAATTGCAAAACTATGTGATTCAAACAAACGCTCCAATAACGTTACATGAAGCCTTCGTCATTTCATCTCATTTTCAACTGCGGTTCAGCAAAGTTACTGGAGACGATATGAGGAGCCGGATTCTAGTCATATAAATACACAGATCAGTAAATATGTCAGCAGGCTGCTACGAAAAATTGACATTCTTAGAAGAAACGCCATGTAAAAGCAACAATGGCGGATCAATTTGTTCTAGGTACCGTTATCGAGACTCTTGAGAGCTTTCTTCACTTCTATCGGACGAATGAGGGAGTAGCTCGACAGCCATCTCCAAGGAATGAGGAGTACACTCATCAAGAGTTGCATGAGGAGAGGAGCTACCGTCTTTTCCTTGAATCATGCTAGTTCCATGCTCCTCTAGCTTGATGTCTTCATCAGAGAGTGGCTCCTCTTGATTATCAAATCTGAGATCCAACCCATTTTCATGATCGTCATACTTGATGTCGTCGTCTGACGGATGACAATGCCGCTCTTGATGATCAACAAAAGTTGATGGCTGTGACCCATCAACACCGTCACAAGACCCAATCTCATTCTCCTGCAAGCATATTTGTGCATCACCTACAACTTCGTTGACGGAGATACAAAGCCGAGAATCGTCCATTTCGTCACTTACACCAGTAACATCTGGATGGCACAGGTTTTGATGGTTTACTAATCGAACTGGGTGATGTAACTGCTCAATGTATTCAATACCAGTTGCAGCGTAATTTGGTATCAATTGGTCGTCCCTACTAATACTATTTTCTTGACATTGTTCCAACTCTTCCTTCCGCCTTCGTTTACCCATGCCCTTTCTTCTGATCTTCTCCTTACCCCTACCTCTCTTACTGCAATCCTCGTTTTCTGGCGGTGGTGAAGCAACCATGACAGCACTTCCTGCTTGATCTCTTAGACATTCATGAACTACATACCTAATCCTTGTTATCGAATGTATTTGTTCATTATCTAAACCTTGTAGGGACATTGTATCTGCAATGTGTGCGACTTCTTGAAGAGTTGAGTTCTAGAAGTTTTTTGAGATCGGCAAAAAATCGTAGGCAAAACAAAGGAACAAAAGAAAAGGGATTAACTCAACTGAATAAACAGTCAATTTTCAATTAAGAAAAGTTCACATTGAACAAGGCCTTTCTATAACATGTCTAATGACGCTTAGTAAGAAAATGTTTGAACGAATCATCAATAAAGCACCTCTCAAAACAAAATTTAATTAACAAATCATGTAAAAAGAACAAAAGAAAAGAAAAGATTACCATTCTTTGAAACTCCGATGCAAGAGGAATCGGTCGTCCTACAAACCTACGTGTAATTCTCAAATACCAATGCATATATTTGCTGTCATCAGCATCTTCTCCACTATGTATGATTTGGAGATGACGTTCGGACCATTCTTTGAGCTCTGATTCCATTTTCCCTGACAAGTCCACCCCACCATCAACCCCACGGCTCTTCCTCTCCCAACGATCTACAGGTTCTGGGATCGGTTGATGAGGCATGCCATACTGCTTCATGCAACGATCTGGCAGGTGTCGCTCTGCCTTATCGAAGCAAATCAACATTGTTTTAGACCTTCCCAAAGCTAAGCTGCTCGCTATCTCATCGGGTATTACCATAGGATCCACATTCTGATAAGGGAACCAATCTACCTGCAACAAAAGGAAAAAAGGCCCTTTGTGATCTGAACATTATATTGCATCTCCAAAAAAGACTGATCATAGCTTGCATACATCAGTTGGCTTTAACGAGTCCAGCGCCTTACGGTAGAAGTTTATATCACGATTGGTAGTTGGACCACTTTGTTTTCCTTTCCACCGAAGAACTAGAGGAAAATTATCATAATAAGAGTCTTGACCAAGTTTGGGTCTGCCAATGTTGAGGTGGAAGTAGCTCCAACACTAGACATGCATAGAAGACAAATCACCAAAAGCGTGTGAAAACTCAAAGCAAAACATCATTAAAAAGAACATAATAGGGAACACAAAAAGCAGAATAGAAATACCTGCAATAGGGTTAAGCTGCCGCTGACAGTGCTCTGGGATCTAAGAGAAGCATTACCCAGTGCCCTATACAAAAAAGCCAATGCTGCAGCACCCCATGCATACTTCCCACTTAAATCAAAATCCTCGAAAAGAGGGAGGTACATCACTGGGACTTTATTACCGGTAGTTGTGGAAAAAATTGTACTTCCAACAAGGTAAAGAAGATAAGCCCGGGTATGACGTTTTATATCTTCATTTGATGCATTTTCTGGACAACGGGAAAAACATTCTTTAAGCCAACTCAGCTTCACCATACCACCGCTAGTGTAACCAGAGTCCGGTGCCTTCCCCAGATATCTTTCACATACAGCATCACATGTCGTGTATGTGACCCCTATAACAGGTTCTCCATCAATTGCAAGTCCAAGTAAATAGGCAACATCTTCAAGTGTAATGGTCATTTCACCAACTGTCAGATGAAATGTATTTGTTTCACGACGCCATCTTTCAACTAATGCAGATATCAACGGATTGTCTAAGCTAATTGCAGGGATGAATCTTAAGTAACCGAATCCAGCCCTTTCAATTAAGTCGATCTGTTTGGATGTTAGTATCCACTGATCAAGCTTAGACGTGTGTTCATGACATCTAAGTGCCCCGCGCTCCTGAAATTTCCATTTCAAGCATGAATATAAAGAGCATATATTTTGGAAAATAGCACATTGCCAAAATATTTACCTGCCCTTCCCAAATAGCAGTAGACACATGCTTCTCTTGATCATATAGGACAGAATCATCTAGCGGTCCTGGATTAAATGCATAAAGCTCCATCTACGAGAATGAATTTAGAAAAGTCAGAAACTGAGATAAGCGGGAAACCATCAAAATGACTCAAATCAATGTTCACAAGCCTAAGAGTAGGTGGGCATTTGTGAAATAGTTTCAGTTTGACTGCACGAAAGGACCACATTGAGTCTAAGGAAATGAAAAATCAAACAAGCAAACGTTTTAAAGAAAAAGGTATTTATTGGCATAAACAAAAATCTAAACAGCACATCATGAATAACAAAATTTTGAAATAAATTAATCAAAACTAAAGGGGAAAGGGCACTATAGTTCGAAGTAATTAAGTAACTTAATGAAAGATGCTATCCTTTCCACACCATGCAGCATAAGAATGCATTTGGCACTATAACATCAATGTCAGTCTTAATCCTAACAATATTAGCTCAGGTACATGTATCAAAACAAATCAATGTGAGAGATCAACATTACTAAAGCTTATATGAATAATATGCTCTTGCCAAGCCTAATTCTTCATGTCATTCCTCCCTCCTATTGTAGTTAAACCCCAAACTGCGTCAACAAGGAAGACCAAGTATGAAAAAGAAAGAGCTAGAGTAGCAGTTACATTCGACATTTCAATTGAAAAGTATAAAGACCAGATTAAATCAAAGTTCATTATTTTCATCATGTGATTTGTATATATAGAAAGCTTATTATTAGGAAAAATTGTTAATAACAAACCAACATTTGCTTGATCTACTGAAAATAAACTCATCTATTGTGTATTTATAAATAAACCCCCCTATTAGATATATTTGCTAAAAATAAACTCACCTATTATTTAAAAACATCTTCAAAACTTCTTTGTGATTAAGCAATTATGAATAAACAACAGTTGTGTTTATTTTCAGCAATAATACTGAATAAATGAGTTTATTGAAATAATCAATATTGAGTTTATTTTCAGCAGATCGAGCAAAGGTTGGTTTATTTTTAACAATTTTCCCTTATTAATACAAGTGTCATGCTAAGTTGTACAATAGCATTAATACATCTCACTTGCTATGTCCATAATATTGTGATATTTTTGTTTTGCTCTAAGCCTCTTAATAACTCCTAACTAGGTTTATGCAATTCTAACAAACCCATTTCACTATTTCTTCTATTGACTATCATTTGATCATCATCATCATCATCATCATCATCATCATTCTCTGACTGACAATAATCATCATTATAGGTCGATTCTGGCAGATTAATGATTGCCTTATCACATCTTGTTATACAGGTCATACCTCTTATTATAAACTGCTTAAAGTCTTTAGCCCATGAAAAATAATTGTATTTTGAGATGAAGCCTTTGGTGCATATTGCAAAATTACAATTTCAATCATGAATGCGGTAACAATCACAGTGACATAGAAGCGAGGGTGATACAATTGTGTTACCGCCATTGTAAAGATACGATAATCCTTGAGCTAGCCTAAAACATGATTCTTATAAATCTTTATGGTGTGGGTATTCTCGTATTTAAAACTTTTACCACACGAAAAATACGAAATAAAGCGGCTTTGTTCTTGCATTACGTTTTGTTGTTATAGGTAATTTATAAATCTTCTAAAATTTAAGTCAACATATAAACAAAAATTCTACCTAAATACAAAAGTATTGGTACTATTTATGTACGGCAAACCAATACATCTCTTTAATTAGCATAGCAATGGTAAACAAAATTTAACATAGACCAATCAAATCAAATATCATTAAACAAACATTTAAATGAGATTATTACACAAAAGGTTAGCCCACAAGAAATTATTGACCCTCCTACTTCTAGCCTACTTGTTTTCTCAAAACAAGCTCAAAAAATAACCAGCACCAATCAACGTTTTTAGTCTTATTCTCCCTATTGGAAAAACCTTTAATGCTATGTTTGGGAATGAGGATTTGATTTGAAAATATAGATTTGACTCAAAATTAGTGTTTGGCAAACACTAGAATTTCAAATTTGGATTTGAGTCAAATCCACAATGGTTATCAAAATGGTTTAAAGATGAGAATTTGAGAATGACCTCCCTAACCTTGTCATTCTCAAATTCTACATTCATGATTCCATAATTGAAATCATTAATTTAAAATGAAATGCTAGTTCCCAAACACAACCTAATTGGTTAAAAGTATTCTACACTGCAAGATACAAATGATGAAAAAAATAAGCAAAGCTCATGATGAGATTAGCATGAAGACTCTCCAAACACCTTATTTAAAATGTCTAATTACAGCAATTTGTATTTTGATTAGGAAAATTATTTAGTTGATGAAATGCTCACTGAATGCTACTTTACAAAAGATAATAGCATGAAGCTCAAGCCACTTTTCAGAAGTCTTGGCAGTTGTAGATACATGGTTCAGAGTCCCAAGGGCAACAACAAATGGACGAAATTTCGATAGAGTTTCGTTTGTAAAATTAACAACTAATTTTTTTTATTTCGGCCAAAATGACATGTATAAGCGCAATAAACCCAAACTAAAGTCAAAATAATATAAAAGCGATCAATTTACATCATCACCTCAAATGGTGGCAACCCAAAAGTTAAATGAATTACAATCAACATAATATAAACCCAAACTAAACAAAAATTAATCCGACTCGATATATCACATTCAAAGTCCGTCCGAAAACCGATTATACCACTAAATTCATCATTAATAGCATATGAAGTAATATTTAAAAAAAAAAGACTCATTTGAGCCCTTCACATAATTTAACCAATAAAAATTATCACCAAAATTAAAAAGTAGAAAAAGAGCATTTTAGTGATAGAAAAACAGTATTAAATGTACATTTTTCAATTTGCTTAATCACTATAATCCATCATCTCCATTTCTGCTTTCATTTTAAAATCAAGAACATAAAAATGAAGAGAAGACAAAAAGGAAAAAATCCAGAGCATTCTTAACAAAACAGAGGAAGAAATAAGCACATTCTAAACTAAGATGAAAAAAAGAAGATAATCAAAAAAAAAATAACATTCTAAAAATTCAAGAACAAAGACATACATCTCCACGACAGACAAATTAAGATTATCATTTATTTTTAAACTTTTCTATTGTCCTTCAAAAAAATTCAAGAACAAACAAATTAACTTTAAGATTAAAGAACCCTTGGTTGAGTATTTAGGGATTATATAGCACAACTCACAACCGGCGGGCGGCGACTCTCGGCTAACGGTACATGGCAGTTGCTCGAGGTCTAGGGCCGGTCGACTTGGATACAGGGGCGAGACGGCGGCGGTGGCCGGACTGTCGGCTCCTATTAGGTACTCGATATATCACCCAAGGCCAATATCAATAAATTTAGTACACTAGAACAAAAATCTAATCAACGACATACAAATAAAATTCCAACCCACAAAATACACAAAAAATGGATGATTACAAAGACAATATTAAAAAAAATAAATAAATAAGCTTAAAACTAAACACATTTGGGGAAAATAAATAACAGTTCAAACAATCAAAACCCTAAGTAGGAAGAACAATATATAAAGAAATAGTTAGAGATAGGAGTGTGAAATGTATACCCGGTAAAAATGAACGGAAACAATTGAGTTATAAGAGATTAAACATCGATCGAAGCCATGAATAGGCGGCGGTGGCTAGCGGCAGTAGGTCACTTGCGGCGGTGGCTGGGCTGACGACTGGTGGAAGAAATTTTAGGTTTAAGGAATAATGAGAGAAGGGAGAACATGAGAGAATCAGGGAAGGGAAGGTCTGTAGTCGGTAAGTCGCGCGTTTCAATTCACTAGGGGTTGTTTGGCACGTGGGAATGGAAATTACGAGACTTTAGTTGAGACTTTAGGATGAGACTTGAGTTAAAAGTATTGAAACTTTAAAAATAAGAAAAATTACCGTGAATAATACTAACTTTTATTGATTTTCCTATAATAATACGAACTTTTGATTAACCCTGAATAATACCAACTTTAATGTGGATTTCCCTCTAGCATCCTTAACTTATTGGTAACCTACAATTGTAGGTTAACTTTTCAAAAAAAGGGATTAATTGAAAGTTCGTATTATTGTAGGGAAATCATTGAAAGTTCGTATTATTCACAATAATTTTTTCTTATTATTATTATATTGTAGGCAATAAACTTTTAAATTTTTATTTCATTTTTATTTATTTTTTTCTATTTTCCATTTTTTTGGGCAATTTGACCTATAATTGTAGGTTACCAAGAAGTTAAGGATGCTAGAGGAAAATCCACATTAAAGTTGGTATTATTCAGGATTAATCAAAAGTTCGTATTATTATAGGAAAATAAGTGAAAGTTCGTATTATTCATGGTAATTTTTCCTTGAAAATAAATGTCTCATGTCCTTGTTTGGCAAATAATAAAAATAGATAAAGATTCAGATAAAAATTGATTATATATACAAAATTGTTCTTATAATTCTTAGATTTATTTACTTTCATTAATGGCAAAATTGTCTTTTCATAAATTTTTAAGTCTAATCCGAAACTACCACCCTCCCCCCCAAGACTTTTTTGGTGAGACTTTCCCTTCTTAAATCTCAAGTCTCATTCTTTCCAAATTCTCATTCCCCTTAAACAAACAATGGCATTTTTATAATTATACCCAAAAATCTCATTCCCCAACCTCAAGTCCCTCTTGCCAAACACACCCCGAAAGTAACTCGACGAGACCATATAAGCAGCTCATCAATCAAAAAATATTTTTAAAAAATATAATTTGAATTGTATAAGGAAACAATTAATTTTGTTAGAGTTTAGATTGATCTAATTAGGTAGGGGTGTGCAAAATAAGACTGGACCGGCGGTCACCGGAACTGGACCGGGTGCATCCGGTCCGGTCTCCGGGTCTTACTTTTTTCCAACTCCGGGTTTCCGGTCCGGTTCGGTCTAAACCCGAAAAAATCCGGGTTAGACCGGATGTCATAAAAGTGCTTTGGAAGACGAGTAATATTTACAATTATTATGTATATATTTATTTTAAAGGACTTAAAATACTTTATTTTCAACACAAAATAATTTTTTAATTCAAATATGTCAATTTTATAATAATTAATTTGCTAAATTATTTTAAAATATTCTATTTTTAATTTATTTTTGGTCTCAAAAATTATTTCCGGTCTAACCGGTCCAAACCCGGACCGGACCGGAAGAATTCCGAGTTAGACCGGGACCGGACCGGTCTCCGTCTCCGGTCTTAGATTTTTGAGATTCCTGTCCTATTCGGTCCGGGTTTGGACCGGTGAACACTTCTATAATTAGGACCGTCTCATGATGAGACAGTCTCAAAAAAATTAGTGATTTATTATTAAAATTATCCATTGGCACGTATTAGGTGGTGCCCCTATTTAATTATGCCCATGAACCTAGGGCATAAAGAGAAGCAATCGTAGAAAGACATCTTGATTTCATAAATAGTTCCTTTTATCTTAATTTAGATGTTATAATATGCATCATATGATTTTCCAGATTAGATAATATAATAATAATAATAATATAACATAATAAATCGTTGTTACTTTGACTTTTCATTTTGAGCTACACGAGCCACACTCAACACCTAAGCAAGGGTTTCGAATCCTTACTCCACAATATAGTTGTTACACCAACAATTCATCTATCTATAACATTTGAACTTCATAAAAGAACAAATGTAGAATAAAAGGATGAATAAAATCTAGTAACGTGTAAAAACTAAGCATGAGATGAAAGATTTCTAAGTAGTAGCAATTAGCAAACTGGAAAACATAGATGTTTGAGTATTATTACGTAAATACGTACTAAAATAATCTTCGAGATTCAAGAATATGTATCATGAGTCATGATTGTAATCTCTTTGTACATGTCTCTAATTTTAAGACATTGTTTCTTAGTAACATATGACATCACTAAAAATTGTGGCCATTTCTACAATATATGGTTCAGTTTGAAGAACATGATATTTATATCACTTGGTATTTAGTGGATAGTGGACATCTTGGAAAAACTCATAGCTAAATACTTGTGGATTTTAATCTTGTAATCATACTAGACACATCATGCAAGCTAAAGTCTAACAAAATCCCACTTTCCAACATATTAGGAGAAAAGCCAATAACATATAAAAGGATGCTTCGGCATTAATCAACAGACAAACAAGATAATAATAGAATTGGTTACTCTATGTTCAAATGTGATACACTAGCCAAATTTTACAACGGGAAATAAAGAGATTTTTTTAACTATAATCTTCATGGAGCATTGCCAAGCAAAGCCTCCTACCATATCAAGTATATACAAGTTTGTTTTTTTAAAAAAGGGTTATAGCATTTCTAAGGACTTGTATCGCTCATATCATTCTTTTGAATAAGGTGTGAATGCAAGCAATAAGCTTCCAACGATAACATATGTTTATAGATAAAATAAAATACCTTGAAATTCAAAACTCTTTCATCTGGTGCTTGTTATGATCCAACTATTTAGTAACATCTAATTTGACTCTTTTTAACACAAGTGCGAATATCAATTAACTCAATTCATCACATATTAATGATGGTCATTTAAGATGTAACTCATGTTCTCGATTAGCTCTAAAACTATAAATTATTTGCATACTTGTTTTCATTTCTTTAATGTTTAGATTACAAAAACATCTCTTGACTTTTATTATGACCACACCATACTCATTGAGTAAATCCCAAAACTCAATTTACCTGGTTTCACATCAAAACAATCACTTATATAAAATCAGTTTCATCATTTCTATCGACATTGAATATTATTAGTTCTGCAAATTGATCGCTATTCACCAGCTACTCTCGTCACCACTAACTATACTAAATAAGTACCAATAACAATAAATTCATCATTGATTAAATGACGATGAATAATGTTCATATTTTAGGCATTCTCAAACTAAAGCTCACTCAACGACAAAGAACCAATATAGTACTTGAATTATCAAAACACTTTTATAAAAGTGATTAACTCAATCAAGTAAATTCAAAATGTGACATCAAACCATTAACTACACATATATTACATTAAAGTCTCACTGCAGGCATAAGACATTGACTTAGAACTAACAAGTATTTTACATGATCCAGTTAACTTGAACATGCATCACGAAATCACTAAATTCATTTGTTGTAGATATTTGTAAACATTTATCAATAAACACAATTATGCCACACTAAAATTTAACATCAATGTTTCTATGATCAATTATTAGCAAGCATTAAACCGCAATTATAATTATTACAAGACTTGCTTGAATTTGGCAACACTTAAACTCCAAAGCCATCTCAGGATAATTATAACTTCAAAGGAAGATATTAAATCGGTACTAGTTTGAACAATACTCCTAATGCCATAATTTAGTCCAACCAATACGACATTACCTTAAAATGATTAGAGACATTGAAAATAATCTCTTAACTTCAACTTATTAGGCTCAAATAACAATATTCTTGTAAATCATGACCCGAAATCATAGGTTCAAGTCTAAAACTATGAACTCTTACCATACTATCAACCTTCTTCTCAATATTCAAATTTCGATAGCTATGACCATATTATTATCATCAACTGATGATTAAAACTTTATTTACAAGGTATCGCATACAAGACCTCTCTTTATCATATAATTGACTTCCGTTTACATTTTCGATAGCTATGACCGTATTATTATCATCAACTTATTCGCATAAATTGGAACATTGGGAACATGAAAGACATTCTCCGCAAATGTCGCATACCCAAGGCAAAATCACAACTCATAGCTACGATCTTCTGCAACCTTGTATATGTTATCTGGAATGTTAGAAACGATGCGGTTTGGCAGTAAAAGGTAATGACTAGGGAGGGTAGTAGACACCATCATAGTTGATTCCAAAATTAGATTTGACTCTCTTTCTCCGAATGGGGCCACTGCACTCTGGATAAGGAACCTGTCGACGAGCCCTTTTGCTTGTTGGCTTTTGTCGTAGTTTTTATCTAATCTCTTGTAACGCCATGTGTGGCTTTTTTGAGATATCCTGTGCACATGAAAAGTGAGGTGGGAAAACTCTTACTAGAAGGTGGGCCCCACTTTCACACTGATGCAATTGTTAGGGAGAACCCTGGATATCTGGGTTTATACTCTGTTTGTAAAGTTATTTTTTTGTGTTAATAGAAATTATTTGACAAAATAATAATAATAATAATAATAATAATAATAATAATAATAATAATAATAATAATACTTATTATTTTAATATTAATAATAATAATAATAATAATAATAATAATAATATTAGTTGACTTTTCCTCGCTGTTGTGCATCTGATTTTGTGAGTTGCTGGTGTTCTAGCTGAAATAAGCTGGTTTTGTTGCTCTGTGCTAATCAAGATTTTCTGATCAGTACTGATGGAATGCTACTGGTTTTTGCTCTATCAATATGGGTGCCAATGGTCTGTGATGAGCCTCTGATTGCAATGGACAGAGCTGCTACCTTTATGTGTAATGCTAGTATTCTAGCTGAAATAATTATCATTTTATTATTATTATTATTATTATTATTATTATTATTATTATTATTATTATTATTATTATTATTATTATTATTATTATTATTATTATTATTATTTTTGTCAAACGATTTTCTATTCAACACTAAACAAAACATTTACAGTGGGGTAACTATACAAAATAATTATTAATTAATAATAGTAATAAAAATAATTATTATTAATAAACGATTTTATTATTATTATTATTATTATTATTATTATTATTATTATTATTATTATTATTATTATTATTATTATTATTATTATTATTGTAAATACAATTAATTTCACTCAATTACTTAATAAAATAATTAATAAATAAATATATAGAAATAATAATATATGTTAACAATATAAATGATGTAATAAGATTATTATATTAATTTATTAATTAGTTAAAAATATTTTTTAATTACCAAATAAATAAATTAATAATAATATATGAATGCTTATTTTAAAATTATAATAGTATTAATGATATTATTATTAATCAATTATTTAAATATTATTATTATTTATTAATTAATTTCTTAATTAGATAATAATAATGATAATAATAATAATAATAATAATAATAATAATAATAATAATAATAATAATAATAATGATAATAAATAAAAACGTTTCTCACTCTACTCCACTGCATCTCTCTCTTGCGATTCAAGCTCTGGTTCTCCCACACCCCCATGGGCGGACCCGCCGTGGCCAGAGGGCGAGGACGGCCGAGGAAGGAGGTTCCGGTGGCTGTAGGTGAGCCGTCCAAGAAAGGTAATACCAACTCCAAGGATGAATCTCTCAAGAACAATTGTAGTGGAAACCCTAAAATTGATTTGGGGGAATTTTCTAAAATGGGTGGAAGAACCACCAGCCCACGAAATTGGGCTGACCTGGTGGTGTAGAAATCACCGGCAACACAACTGCTGGCCGACAACACCACAACTGATATGCAGGTGCAGCAGCCTCGTGGGTACGCAAGTGGACCGTATGATCTTCACATTGGTGAAGATGATGTTATTGGAATGAAACAGAATGCTAATGATGTTACTGGACCGGATGAATTTCACACTCATCATGATGTTACTGCATACCCAAAGTCAAATTCAAAGGCAGCAGAAACAGAATCCACAAACACATGTTCACGACAAGATAATATCACAAAATCTCGTCCCATATGCAAGATTACCATTGATGATATTGCTGAGGAAATATTTTGAAAATGCTGTTGTGTGCTTTGTTGTTGGTGCAAACCCCCCCTCCACGTTGTTGATGGCTTCATTAAGCGAGTTTGGAAGGACCTTAATGTAGATAAAATAGGTATGGTAAACAAGGGAGTTTTTTTGGTGAGATTTAACACAAAACAGGAACAAGAGAGAGCTTGTGGAATGACCGGGCTTATGTTTGATAAAAAACCTTTCATCATCAAACCTTGGGATGAAAACTTGTCCTATGACAAGAGTACTCTAACGACCATGCCAATATGGGTTAAATTACCACAACTAAATGTTAGATAGTGGGGAGAAGCGACACTAAGAAAGATTGTGGGATATCTTGGGCGTGTCATTAGGATTGATACAGCTACACAGAAGAAAGAGCGTTTGTGGTACGCACGAGTTCTGGTTGATATGGATATCAATGAGGGGTTCCCGGAAGAACTATTCTATACCAATGAACATGATGAATTGGTGACCCAACAGGTACAATACGAGTGGATTCCTCTATGGTGCTCTAAGTGTAGCCAGTTTGGACACATGATTACAGAGTGCAGGGTTGGTGTTAAACAAGCTAAAAATCATGCAAATCTTGAAGTGGATGAGGATGGTTTCAGGCCGGTGAAAGAAATGGGTGCGTAAGGGCAAAAACAAAGCGGTAGATCATACGAATACTACCAATCACGAGATAGTTGAACCAACCTCGAATATAGACACAGCACCTTGCCAGCAACATGTTCTTGATACATGCTTAATCGAGACCAACAACAACCATAGAGGGCATGATAAGGGGGACACTACACCTACAGCAGAGTGTCAAATAATTCAGACCAAAAATGGGTTCGAGATACTACAGGGTATGGAGGACTCTGAAAATCTCAGGCCAAGCACAGGTGAATCAAAAAGCTATGAGAGCAGCACAGTTATTTCTACAGGGGAGGGGGGAATGGAGGGGACACACCCCAATATCCCACCTGATGAATAACATATTAGCATGGAATGTAAGAGGGCTAAACAAGGCAAACAAACAAGAAGAGGTGGCTAGATTCATTTCCAACCACAACATAAGCCTGTTTGGTCTTCTTGAAACGAAGGTAAAGAGGAATGGACTATGTCGTCTTTACCAAAATATTTGTCCAGGATGGTGCTTCACACACAATTTAGAATGGCACAAGGAGGAAGAATTGTAGTAGCATGGAGGAGCGAGGTAGTCAAAGTAAATATCATCCGGTATCATAGCCAATATATACACTTAGAGGTCTCTCCTACAGCTAGCAGCAATTTCTTATGCACGTTTGTCTATGGGGCAACGAATAGAAATACAAGAACAGAGCTTCTTAACCACCTAGCAGATTTGGGACAACTAGTATCCAAGCCATGGATAGTCATGGGTGATTTCAATTGCATAGCAAACCTCAATGAAAGAATCGGCGCCACTCCCAAACTCACTGAAATCAACCCTCTGAGACAATGTATGGAGACATGTGGATTATATGACCTGAAATGCAATGGCAGATTCTACACTTGGAATAACAAACAAGCTGGAGATGCTAGAGTCATGAGTAAGATCGACAGGGCTAGGAAGAAGCATACCCAAGCGTCGAAATTACCTTTCACCCTAAAGGGGATTTTGACCACACCCCAATGGTAGCCTACTTTCTCAATCCCAGTAATGCGAAGAAGCCGTTCAAATTTTACAACCACTGGGGTAAAGATCCAGAGTTCTTGGACATTATCAAGAGAGTCTGGTCAACAAGAATACATGGCTACATGAACTTCCAGATTCTGAAAAAACTGCAGATTTTGAAGCAGAAGCTAAAAATCAAATTCTCCAAAAACCATATGGAGGATAAGCTGAGGAATGCAGAACATCAGCTAAACATAAGGCAAAATCAGATGCCTTCTAACCCTTTGAATCCCTCGTATGCAGACATGGAACAGGAAGCAGCTGAAGTCTTTCGACAGGCCAAAGCGGACTACGCATCCTACATCAGTCAAAAGGCAAAACTAAGCTGGCTGAAGTATGGAGATGACAATACAAGTCTATTCCATGGAAGCATTAAAAACAGAAGAAAGAGGAATAGCATCAGAGCTCTGACTATTGAGGGTAACACTATCACAAATCCAGGCAAAATTCAAGAGGCGTTTCTCCAACACTTAAAAGGGATCATGTGCAAGAATATGGAGAATAGACAGAAAACCAACATGGGCATCATCAAAGAAGGCCCTGTTCTGAATGACCACCACAGAAATATCCTTAACATGCAGTTCTCACTTGATGAGATTAAGAATGCAATGTGGAGTATTCCTGAGGACAAAGCACCGGGTCTTGATGGCTATAATAGTGGGTTCTACAAAGCAGCCTGGGATGTGGTAGGGGATGATATTGTGCTAGTAGTGCAGAACTTCTTCAATACAAGAGTCCTTCTCAACACATGGAATGTGACAGCGATAACTCTCATTCTTAAGAGCGCATGTCCGAATGAACCTGGAGACTTTAGACCGATATCCTGCTGCCATGTCATTTACAAATGCATCTCAAAATTGATTTGTAATAGGCTAAAACTAGTCCTTAATGATATCATAGATAGATCCCTAGGAGCCTTTGTTGTAGGTCGTAGCATTTTCCATAATATCCTACTATGCCAAGACATAGTGAAACATTATGAATGGAAGAACTGGCCTGCCAGCTGCCTTCTCAAGATTGATCTGCGCAAAGCTTACGACATGATGGACTGGGGTTTTATCAAAGACATGCTAATAGCTCTCAATTTCCCAGAAAAATTTGTCAGAATCATCTATACTTGCATCTCCACCGCTAAATTTGCTATTATGCTGAATGGCCAACCATCAAAGACATTTCAATCAGTAAAGCCTCAGGCCTCCATGCTAACTGCAACAAATCTGCTATGTTTCTAGCTGTTTTGAGTAATGATCATAAAAATGAGTTGGCGAATGCTCTTCAATTCCCTCTTGGTAATCTCCCAGTCAAGTATCTTGGAGTGCCCCTATCTTCAAAGCGCATCTCAGCAGCTGACTGTGACATTCTCGTTGATAAAATGACTGAGAAAATTCGATCTTGGCATACCAAGTACCTGTCATATGCCGCTAGACTTTAGTTGGTAAATGCGGTGCTTATGAGTATCTCTAGCTACTGGTGCCAAATGTTCATTCTCCCCAAGAAGGTGATAAAGGAAATAAACTCGGTTTTTCGCGCCTATCTCTGGAATGGTGATGCCAAAAATGCATCACCAGGAAATGTAGGTTGGCATAAAGTCTGCACACCCAAAAAGAATGGTGGCCTAGGAGTTAGGAACCTCGAGATTTGGAACAAGGCTGCAGTGGGAAAAATTACTTGGCACATCAACAGTAAACAAGACTCGTTGTGGGTAAAGTGGATTCATGAAGTGTATATGAAGGGCGGTAGGTGGAAACTGTTCAACCCTCCAATTACTTCTAGCTGGGCGCTTAAGAAGATCTGCAAGGTTAAGGATCAATTATAGGACTCAATAGAGCAGAATAGATACTCCATCAGCAAAGAATATCAGAAGCTGCAACCCCCCCTTGAGACAGTAAACTGGGCAAGGCTAGCTTGGTCTAGGCAAGCCATCCCCAAAACAAGATTCATTTTGTGGGTTGCCTTCCTCAACAGGCTGAAGACCAAGGATGACCAAGGATTGCCTTTTTCAAATGGGTGCAATTCCTAACGATACTTGTCCTCTTTGTGGGACTGCCAATGAGACTATTGAGCATCTGTTTTTTCTTGTAGCTTTAGTCACTCCTGTCTTGATGCGGTTATGGCATGGCTTGGTTCTAATGTTCGCATCTCATCGCTAAGCAACCTAGCTACAAAGAAATGGAGAATTACTACTACAAAAAAGAAGGTTTTTTGCATCGCTCTGTGTTGTCTAGTGTATCAAATATGGCGAACCCGAAATGAAGCAATATGGCAAGCTAAAGTCAGAACCATTGATAATGTGTTGAAGGCGATTAAGAACAACGTGAAGTCCTGATCCACTCTTATTTGTATCAAGGATAATGATAGAGATAAAACTTGGATGTATAGGACCATATATGATGTATAGTTTTTTGCTTATATGGCTTCCTAGCTTTTTTTGAGACCCTACCCCTGAATTCTATGCACATGAAGAATGCGGGTGGGAAACCCTTCCTAGAAGGTGGGCCCTCTTAGCAATCTGATGCAAATAGATGAATCCAGGTGGTGAGGTCTGGGACGTCCTTTTGTACATGTTTTGTCGTTTTCTAGTATTAATAGAAATTTCTTTCATCTTCCAAATAAAAATAATAATGATAATAATAATATAATAATCTATATTATTATTTATATAGAAAATAACTTTTAATACTTATAATCTAGTTACAACAACGAGTAATTTCGATAGCCTGAATTGATTATGATAATTTTCAAAACAACGAGTAATTTTTTTGAGAGTGCAAAGAGAAAATAACTTCAACTAATCTAGTTACAACAACTATCTAGTTTAATTGTTGTCAACCCACTTATGTTGGAACATATTTTCTTGATGTTGGCAATTTTATTTGTTGTTTTCCCAAAAATCTTTTTATTTTATATAATATTTTTGGACATAATTAGTCTTAATCCTCTAATTTAAATATTTATTAATACTTATAATCTGTATTTTATACTCACTCCATTACTTAATGAAATTCCCACAAGGAATTTTCACGGGATTTTAGAAAAATAAAATCTTTGAGATAGTGGATATATTATTTTATTGAATGATAAATTTGATGGAGGAAAAGTGGATACCATAAACATTAAAAATTGTTAAAAGAAAATTAGTGAAAAAAATATGGGACTACAACTGATAAAATTTTTTTTATAATATTAATGAGAATCATGCATGTGGGAACTATAAGGAATATAAAGTACTAAAATGAAGTTAGTGGAAGATTGGGGACCAAAAACATTAGGGAAAATTACTTTAAAAACTCCCAACTATTCACGGTTTAAATATAAAACTCCCAACTATTGATTATAATTCAAAACTTTCAAGTTTAGGCCCATTTAAATTTAAGGAAAATTTGATTTCAAAGGTTCGAAATTTGCATCAATTGCTTTTAAAGGTTCGAACTTTCGTTTATCCTAGAAGGTTTGAACTTTATATGGCATCTTCATTTAAAGGTTCCAATGACTAGAAACCGGGAAAAATTTGAAAAACGCTTAATTTCCTCCATTGCCATTAATACTCACCTGTAACTCTCCTCCCTACTTCTCCTTGATTGCACATCCATCATCATCAACATTTAACTTCTCTGAATCCTACCCCCTACCCAGCACCCTCTTCTCTCTTTATATTTTGAGCAAATCCACTCCAAAGATTTCACTCAGCATTTCACTTTCACTCCACTTCTGATCTGCATTGAAGAATTGGGAAGTTGGTAAGTCATCTTGTCTGGCTTTTTTTGGCTTCAAGCGTTTTCCAAATTTGATGAGATTGTTGTTATATATGTGAAATCTGCTTTCCTTTGCTTGTTGTTTCTATAAATGGATAGTAAATTTACGTTTTGCTTCTGGTTTGGTGGGAAATTTGTTGAAGAGAATGGTGTTTTTCTATATGTTGGGGGTATGGGTAGAACTTTTGAGGTTAACCCAGTTGATTTGTGCATGAAATACTTGTTTAGTTTGGGTGAAATGTGTGTAAATAGTAATCTTTTTGAAGGTTTGTTTTACTGTGTTCTTGGAGTGCCATTGAAAGATGGTTTAAGAAAAATTCTTGATGATGATGATGCTTTCAACTATCACAAGTTGCTATCTTGAACATATTTGTAGAAGTGTATGTGTTGGCAAAGATACATGTTTTCCTCTTTCCATTGTAGGCTCCCCTTGTTTCCATACCCCAGTTTCACTAAATGAAAGTGGCACTACATCAGTTGGGGTCAAAACAGTACCCAAGAAATTGACTATTAGAAGGGGACCACAAAGTGGTATAGGTAGTAAAAAGCAAAGTAACCTAAACCCTGATTTGTCTTTCCATGTAGACACAACCATTGATTCTTGGCTATTAAATGAGCCACTTGCTGAACAACCATCTTCTAACCTACCTATTGATAAGCCTTCTCTCTCCGTTATTAATGAACCCACACAAACAATAGATTAAGGAAACAAAAAAGGTAAAGAACCTTGTAGATCTGTGGAGTTAGAAGAGAGCAGTAGTGAAGAGGATAAGGAGATTCCTGAGGAGACTATAGGGGCAGAAACTGACATCTTGTTGCAGGAGAATGAGTTTTTAAATGAGGATGATGGTGCTGAAGAATCAAATGATGAGGAGTTTGTACAAGCTAGGGAAAGAGTCAAGAGTGCTTGTATTAGATTGGCACAGACCAGTAAACAGGTTCAAGAGGATGTTGTTAGGGAATGTGTAGGTAGTACTTCAAAGACATCTGTTGAGGCTGAAGAACCTCAGAAAGGGAATTTATCTGAGTATGAAGACAGTGAGGAAGAGCAAGATAGTCCTGTCTCTTCAGGTGATGAGGCAGCACGTGATCTAAGAAAGAAGAAGAGGGGTTCTGTTGTAGGTGAGAACACAGATTTCAAAACATTCCAATGGACTCCAGGTCAAAGGTTTTGTAGTAAGTCTTTCTTTAAGCAGGCTTTAGCTAAGTATCCAATTTATCAGGGTAGAAATGTAGGCATTAGGTCAAGTAACAAAAATCATTATCAAAGAACAGTAGTTGGATGTGTTGGTGACTGTCCATTCTATATATATGCTAGCTGGGATAGTAGGAGAGCAACCTTTGTTGTGAAGTCAGTGAATACTGAACACAGTTGTTGTAGGAACATGGAGAAAAATAAACAAATGAATGCTGTGTGGTTGCACATCAGTTGTTAGATGTGTTCAAGACAAGACCACATTGGCCAGCAAGTGAAATTATGGACACTGTTAAGAGGGCATTTGGTGTGATAGTGAAGAGGGATTTTGCTTACAAAGTTAAGTACAATGCTCATAGGCTTCTTCATGGCAGTATGGAAGAGCATTACAAGAAGTTGGGAATTTATGTGCATGTTCTTCAATAGACATGCCCTGAAAGTTTGATTCATCAGCTTGTTACTAATCTAGCACTTTCAAATGCACATGTGCTTAAGGAATTGCTTGTATGTTTTGAGGGTTTGAAACAGGGGTGGATCGAAGGATGTAGGAAAGTGATTTGCATAGATGCTTGTTTCCTTAAGACATTCTTAGGTGGTCAATTGTTATTGGCTATTGGAAGAGATAACAATGACCAGATGTTCCCAATATCTTGGGCAGTTGTTGAAGGAGAGAACAGTGAAAGTTGGGGCTGGTTTCTTAGTGAGTTGCAGAAGTACTTGGGATTTGGCAATGGAGAAGATGTTGTGATAATTTCTGATGAACACAAGGTATAGATTTATCTCTTCACTTTTCTTAATTTCCTATTTTCTGATTCATATATTAATATATGTTCAACAGTTGTGTTGTGTTTGAAGAGCATTATAAGTTGTGTTGCTCAAATTCTCTCTAAGGCAGAGCACAGGCACTGTGTAAGACATATCTATGCCAATTTGCACAAAACTACAAACAAGTTCTTCTCCCTAACTACTGCTTTCTTCAATTCCAACTTAAGATTGTTGATTTCAGACTTGTACTGTTGTTTCTTTATTAGGGCTTTATCCAATTCGTTCAAAATTTGTTGTCTCTTTGTAAGCTTCACCTCCATATCATCTTCTTGTGCATAGAAGCACTCCTTTTCCCATTTGAAAAATCCACAATCATCATTCTACAAGAACAAAGAAAGACCCAGATTTAGAAATAGAAATTGAGAAACCCTAAAAATTTTGAAGATACTTACAGGCCAATTAGGGCATCCAAAAAACCTATGTCCCAAGTTTGAACCCTTCCTTACTGTACGAATTTTGGCCTTGAAACCATGCTGACAGTGAATGCTGTGGGAATATGAGCTTCTCAAGGTTGAAGAGGAAGAAGCCATTAAAGAGTGTTTGGTACTGCTTAGCTTCGACATTGACAGCCATATAAAGCAAGAGCATGAAGATGATAACTGGTTACAAAAGGTTAGGGTTTACCTGAACACCTTTAATTGAAGATGCCATATAAAGTTTGAACCTTTCTAGGATAAACGAAAGTTCGAACCTTTAGAAGCAAATGAGGCAAAGTTCGAACCTTTGAAATCAAATTTTCCTAAATTTAAAGCACCGATACAATTTTATAACCTGTTTAACTGGATACCATGTTGTCAAAATAGGAGGATACGTAAAGGGTCGTGTAAGGTCAAAAGGGGTGAGGTGATTAATAAATACAATTAGGTCTCACTACTTCTCAGTTAAAACCAATTTATCAGGTTATAAGTCATTTTAGACTTTAAATATAAAATGGGCCTAAAGTTGGGAGTTTTAAATAATAATCAATTGTTGGGAGTTTTATATTTAAACCGCGAATAGTTGGGAGTTTTTAATGTAATTTTCCCAAAACATTATTAAAATATTAAAATGAGGATGAATAAAGTTATTTTTGTTCAAAATTTGTGAAATAAATAGAAGAATTCTTTATGGAAACAAAAATTGATACATTCCAAAATGTCAAATTAGAATTTCTTTATACTATGTTTGGAAAGCATAACTTCATTTAAAAATTTGGAATTTATTAGATTTTGATCAAATTTCACTATTATTTTTTTAGTAGTTAAAGTTGAGAATTTGAAAATGACTACTCAAACCTTTTCATTCTTAAATATTTTAAATTTTCTTTGTTAACAATTAACGTACATCATAAAAAATAAAATAATATCTCTAATATTTAAAAATTTAAACTTTTTAAAATTTTCATGAATAACTATATCTATTAAAAAAGTATCAAGTACGAAATGAGAAAATACAATTCAAATTATTCAAACATGCAATATCAAAGAGAAACTATGAAAGTCAAATCTAAATAAGAACACATATGGGCGGTTTGAATATGTTTATTAAGTGCACGTAATATGTTAATATCTCACCTAATATCAAGCTACACAAATCTCCATATATCCTTATTCTCAATTCTATGTAATCTAGTTATCATACATTATACTAAAAAACTTACAAAATTCAAATATTACAATTTAACAATTTTTAAACATAACTAATTTATTGGCAAAAAAATAATATGGTATTTAATCTTGACCAATATTTCTACCAATTAAAGTATCCTTTATTAACAATCATTTATAGTTAAATTGAGTAATTTAGAAAACATAGTATACTGCATAATACTCCCCCCAATTCATTTCAGTTGTCTAATTTGTTTTTTTGACACTATTCATCAATCCCTTTTAATTTGTATTTTATTCTTAATCTATAAGTTAAAACATAGTTATGTAAGACCTTATTTGATTTGTTTCAATACAAGGATTATTCATATCAACTTTTCATAATTTTTATTTAAGCATAATTAGAGATATTAAGACTCAAAATGTTACCTCGACAAATGTTAAAAAGCAAATGAGACAACATAAATGAATTAGAGGGAGTATATTGTTAACAATTTTCATAATTATATAGTTAATTTACACATATAACTGTCAAAATTGACTGTTGTCACTGCATAATATCTTTGGTTTCCTTTTTTTAACATCATATGTTTATAGGGCCGGTGCTAAAAACCGTGCAATATATGGGTTTTTACACTAGTAGTACTCTTGAATACAAGTGTTCATTATTGAGTTAATTTCAAATAGAGTATTGCGTTCACTTTCGTTTTTAGTTATCATTAAAATTATTTTTGTAAAATCATCGAGTCTATTTTCAACGTGAATACTCTTTGACACTCTTAAGTCTTACTACTATACGAGTAGTATTCAACATTTGTAGTTAGACTTGGTACTACCCACTACCAAATACCAATAATACATTTCCAATTCAATAAGTCAAAGCAAATGCTAAAAAGTCAAATATAAACTAGCCCACCATTAATAGTAAACCCTCTTTATAAATACTTCTTAAACATTCCTCAACTTACATTATATTTTAATTATTCACATTAAAAAAACCCCAAAAAAATGGGCATTAAAAGAAATAGAGAAGATTTAGAGCTAGAAAGAACCATAGCCATGGCTAACTTCTTAATCCTTTTATCTCGACCCCAAAATCCCGCCTTGGTGGGACCCACTCGAATTCACGAGTGTAAGACGTGCAACCGACAGTTCCCGTCCTTTCAAGCATTGGGCGGGCATCGGGCTAGCCACAAGAAATCTCGGACGTTGATGGGTGATGATGATCTTGATCATCATCACATGATGGAAGATAATCGGATGGATGAAAATGCATCATCACGTAAGTCCAAATTACACGCATGTTCAATATGCGGATTGGAGTTTTCTATTGGACAAGCTTTAGGAGGTCACATGAGGCGTTATAGGGCTACCCGTACCGGATCATCTCTACTTTCAAATATATCTGGTGTTAAAAAAATTAAAATGGATCATAATGATGAAGATCATAGTAAATCAAGATTTGTGTGCTTAGATTTGAATTTCACTCCTTTGGAGAATGGACTCTTAGAGATAGGGCACTTAACTCCCGTTGTTTGTTAATTTATTGTTTTATTTTAGTTGATATTCTTTTTTTAACGTGGGAGAAAACATGTTCTTTCATTTAATTTTGTATATAATAAAAGAGTAATATAGTATTGGAAAAATTATGTGGAATAATACGATCTTTCACTGATTTCCCAACAATAATACAAACTTTCAATTAATCATGAATAATATGAAGTTTAAAGTGCGTTTTCCGCTGGTATACTGACCGGTTTATAACCAGTAGAACAGGTCACTTAGTATCGTTGCAAAACAGATTTCATCACCTACCTTTATTTCATCCTTTTTTTTTACCAGATTTTTTCACCTCATTTCCTTACTTTATAAAAGGTAAAGGTAAAGGACTTTTCTGGTATCCCACACAAGTAGACCTGGGAAAACGGTCGGTCGGTCGGGTTTTAGGTCGGATTAATTTTGATTGGGTCATTTTCGGATCGAATCATTCTCGGTCGGGTCACTCCGGGTTTCGGATCAGTTCGGATTGACCCAACGGGTCATGACGTATGAAAATTTTGAAAAAAATATTTTTCATATTTTGTTAATTTTGACAATACCTGTGCCAATATCTGTATTTTTACCACGGGATTCGTACAAGGCCCACCCCATATCCATAAAAACGGATCAGGTCCTCGGATACACGGTGGGTCCATTACCCATCACCATCCCTAATCATGACATACAATTTTCAAATATAATTGTTATGATGTGTAAAATGACGTGAATATCTTCTCAATTTTCATGGGAGTAAAATAGGTCAAGGAATACATATTTTAAAGGATTTCTAAGATGCACTCTGTAGAATAGGGATTGTGTCATCATTTTTCAGTAATATTCGTAACTATGGTAAAAACAATGTTAAATATTTTCTCAATTTACATGCTTGATAGATAAATGAATAACTAAAAACTTATTCGACTTATGGGATTTATAAGTGTAGATGTTAAATATATATGGATTTGCATGCGAGGAAAAGAGTGTTTACAATGTCCTTTTTTCAAAAAGAAAATTACGATTAAAAAAAAGCGTTAATTATTTTACGTGTTTTTTGAGATATTATAACGAGTTTTAAGGTTCAAGGGATATACTCAAAATGTTGATAAACTTTGAAAATTAAAATTAAACTTTGAAACTTTTTGAAAATTGAGATTTTTATAATAAACTGATATTGGACCTGTCAAAATGGTTCGAACAGGTCGTTTTTCAGTCGGATCAATTTCGTTCGGGTTATTATCATTTTGCGGGTAAAGCCATTTTTGGGTCGGTCTGTTTCGAGTTTTTTCAGTCGGTTTTCGAATTCATTTTCAGATCGAATCAAATTTTCCTAGGTCTACGCACAAGGCAGGGTCCGAGTGGGGGTTTTCTTTTTCTTGAAAGATGCGGACAAACCATACTCGTACTCCCAAAGAGGAAGTAAAAAGAGATGCGCTCAGTCAAGGAATCCCCCAAATGATACCTGTGCCCAGTAGGGGTCGAACCCCAAACCTTCTGCTCCACATGCAAATGCTTTATCCAGATTTTTCACCTCATTTCCTTACTTTATCTTTCATTTTAATTACGTTTTTCAATCTTCAAAAAATTACTTCTCCCAACTTCTTCTCAATTTTTTTCATTTTCATTTAAACTAATTTGATGTTGAACATGCATTCCCCTTCATCATCATCATCATCATCTCAATCCAGAACATCTTATCTAGGTCTATGGAGATGTTTTTACACATCCCACACAAATGCTTAAACCCCACAACTCATTTTTTGAATACTATACAAAAAATTTCAAAGTAATTGAATCATTCACATTAGCCTAAAAACAAGCAAAAACAGTAAATTACATCATGTTCGAGTAAAAAGACAGTTTCGAGTATGAAGGAGAATTAATCAAAATCACAGTGAATGAATGCCAAACTGAAATTTTTTAGGGTTTTTAGAACCCTAATTTTTTGGTGTAAGCAAACATTTAAAGATAAATAATGCAATTGAGAAGAATAAACTAACCATTAGTCTGAGTATTATCGTCTTTCAATTTGATTCTTCGAAACTTGAGAGCAGCTGTTAATGGTGAAAAATCAGGAGAGAAAAGAAGGAAGATTTGGAGAAGAGTAAAAGCTAGTAGCTTTCTCACTCATAATTTATTTCCTAAAAAAAAGTTAAAAATTATCTAAAACCTTTATTTAGCCGGTGATAGGTAAAAAAAATATATTGACGGAAAACACATCTTAAACTTCGTATTATTCATAGTTAATTGAAAGTTCATATTATTGTTGAGAAATCAGTGAAAGGTTGTATTATTCAAGGTATTTTTTCCTATAATATAATTACTTTTATCTTGACTACACACCATGTTCCACTACTATGACTTCCTGAAATAACTCCCCGCTACTCTTACTTTCACAAACAGTATCTTTATGATTATTTCCTTATCCAGCAACAACTTCCTAGATCGTACCCTACAAGAGACTGCTATAAAATGCTTCATTTATCTACAGGAAAAGGTTATGCAATTTTACTCTCTTACATCGAAACTCTGCTTAAATATTTTGTCATTACACTCGTATATTTCCTTACCACTGTTCTCAGTCTGACTTATGCGTCGAATAGGCTTTTTGGAAAATCTTCCTCGGACTAATTTTTCTTTGTGCATCACATGTGGTTGAATCCTAGCAGTTAGATCGTCATTTCCAGTTAACACACAGGTATTCAATACTTTTTATTCCTTTATAAATTCGACAATTTCTTAGCATAAACATAAAGCAAATTCAAATTAAAATTATTGCAAATAATATTCTATACCTATGTAATTGTAAGTTGAAGAGGTGTTTTGCATCAGACCACTCCTTGAACTGAATGTCCGTTTTAAGAAT